>PVHX01011521.1:0-63400 GCA_004024805.1 Geosciurus inauris
ACTCAGCAGTAAAAGAGAATAAAATTATTGCATTTGCAGGTAAATGGATGGAGTTGGAGAATATCATGCTAAGCAAAGTAAGCCAATCCCAAAAAACCAAAGGCCAAATGTACTCTCTGATAAGTGAATGGCGATCCATAATGGGGGAGGGGCATGGGAAGAGGGAAGAATGGAGGAACTTTGGTCAGAGGGGAGGGAGAGGAGGAGAGGGGACATGGGGGCATGAAAAATGGTGGAATGAGATGGACATCATTGCCCTGGGTTCATATATGACTGACTGCACATAGGGTGTGACTCTACATCATGTACAACCAGAGAAATGAGAAGCTGTGTTCCATTTGTGTACAATGAATCAAAATGCATTCTGCTGTCATGTATACCTAAGTAAATAAATAAATTTTAAAAAATAAAAAATAAAAAACTTGAAACCTCAGAAAACACAATATCTATTATAACTAGAAATGTGTTCTGTATTCATAACTTCTACATGTTAACTGTGCCATAATGTAGCAAACTAAGTTTAATAATAGTTTAAGGGATGAACAAATACAGTAAACTGTGGAAAGGTTTTCTTATTGATGGCATGGATGATTTCAGCAAGAGGATATTCAACAGAATGGTGGGAGAAAAATTGTTTCATTGGTTAAATAACTTTTAAAACATTGAATAATTTCAGCCAATAAGAATGTTCACAGCTCATACATATAAGTTGGGTGCTAAGCATGTAGAAAGAATACAATTGACATTTTCAGGTCTGTTGGGGAAATTTAATAGAATTAAGTAAATATAAAATAATGATATAAACGTTCCTGGAAAACCCCCAAATTATAAATTGCTATAACACTTTAACTTCTTATACTCAACTTCAGCTTTAGCTCTTTTCTTCTGTGTTTGTGCCTAACATTTTCACATCTACATGTTTGTTTTGTTCTCTGGTTAAAATACAAAAGGGATCTGAATGTATTATTTACTTAGGCTTTAAGAAAAAACTCATTTGCAATTTGTCAAATTCATTTAAAATCACACTTCTCACTTTCAGAGTCATTAACAAGCTTGTCTAATTTAGTATCATCTGCAAAATTGATGAGCAGATTTTCAACTGCTTTGTTTAGATTATTAATAACTATTGAATTCTAAGAATAGATTAATTCTCAGAAATGATTTTTCTGGAACTTCACCCTCTATGAACAAATCATCAAAAACTCTTCTAGTTCACCCTCATCTCAGTTGTTTACCAAAAAGTGAGGTTGCTTAGATAAATAAGATTAATGAAATTATGACTAAATGAAAAGCCCTCCATTTATGTTGTTGAAACTACTTTAATAGAGAGCTCTCTTAAAAATAAACAACAAAAATACTCATATATAAACCATATATGTATTACATTTGTATTTATTGCTTAACTTGTGTTAGGGATGGTGATCAATATTTTCCTTAGAATAACTTGCTTATCCTCTACAACTTCATGAGCTAGTTACCTCTATTATTCCTTTAAATGCAATTTAAAAACAGAGCTGAAATGTAGTCTGTCTGAATTCTGAATATCAATTACTTTGTAAGATGACTTTATAAACAAACAAAACCTAAATTATATTTCTTCAGATGCTACCCCCAAAATTTTAAACTCTTTCAATTCTTCCCTTTTTTTGTTTCAGAACTTTGATAAATGAAAAAGTAAAAAAGAAAGCAGAGGAAAAAAACCTAAAATTAGTGTATATCTAATATATTACAGGTATCTTAACTAGCTGTTCATTCATTGATCACTGAAGACATCAAACCTAAAAACAATAATAAATGCAGGAGAGGATGTGGAGAAAAAGAAGCACTTTTAAACTGTTGCTGAAATTATAAATTAGTTTAACCACTCTGAAAATCAGCATGGAACTTCCTCAAAAGAGTAGAAAGGGGGCTGGGCACAATGGCACATGGCTGTCATCCCAGCAGCTCAGGAGGCTGAGGCAGGAGGATGGAAAATTCAAAGCCAACCTCAGCAACTTAGTAAGACCCCGTCTCAAAGTAAAATATAAAAATGTCTGAGAGCCCGGCATGGTGGCCCACGTCTGTAATCCCAGCACTTCGCGAGGCCAGACAGAGAATCTCAAGTTCAAAGCCAGCCTCAGCAAAGGTGAGGTGCTAAGCAACTCAGTGAGACCCTGTCTCTACATAAAACACACACAAAATAAATAGGGCTGAGGATGTGGTTCAGTGGTAGAGTACCCCTGAGTTCAATCTCCAGTATCAAAACAAACAAACAAACAAAAAACAAGAAGCAACTGGGAGAGATTGAATAGGTTATAGCTCTGATAACCTGAATATTGCTGAATATGACTCCATTAAGAGGAGTTTTGAGGGGTATCTCATATCCAAACCACAACAACTGTTAAAGCTTTTTCTTCCTTTAGTTGAATTGACAAAAAAAAAAAAAAAAAAAAAAAAATCTTTGCTCCTAGAAAATAGCCCCTGGTTATGGAAAAGTCTCTGGAAATATTTTACAAAGACTTTTTTGCCCTCTCTCTGCCAGAGGCAATATTTTTCTCAGATTATCACAGTAAGCACCTGGTTAGTTTCTTGGAGGTAAAGCAAATAAAAATGTGCCCAGCTCCCCACCCATCCTGAGAATGCAGCCTTTAGAAATTTCACACTCTAAAGCTAGTATAAACCCAGTCTTCAGCAATCCAACAAAATCCCCACTCAGCTGCTACCACATTGCTACCAGTTCTTGAATCTCACAGCTCTAACTAAGCAGATTTTGAGCATGAATGTATGTGAGTACATTTTTCTCTTCAGTTTACAGTGGAGTTTAGGTGGTAGTTTTCCATGTTTGTGACCTTCAGTTATTTGATAGTTTAAGAAAAGCTATTAATATGCAGTTCATGCAGCTCTTTCCTGCCTTAAGGTCATAGTGATGACTTCAAGCACTGAGCATGCTGAAGCTGAAACAAGAAGGCTGAAGCAATGCTAGAATTTACTTATTTTTATACATCTGTATTATCAACAGAAAACAATGAATAATCTTCACATAATCAAAAATTAAGGGAGAAAATGAGGTCACCACATTTATGAAAATTTTCAATTTGACATTTTCTTTAGAAATTATCTCTCTCTCCTGTCAATCTTCCTTCCATATTTTAAAATATTTGTGTTTCCTTTCACTTCTTTGAATCAATCATCCTCTTCCATCTTATTTTGATTCCTAGAAACCACTCTTGCTGGGATTAACACTAATCAGTGTTTAGGAAGGCTTATTTTTCCTAGTGGTGAAATAAGGACACCAAACAATGGGAAAAGAAGGTAAGGAGAAGGAGAAGCTGATCGATTCCCTTTCCTCCATTTTAGTGGGGATTAAACCAGGCAGCCTAGGTTGTGAAATAGATGAATGTGTTCATAAAAATCTGAAGAAATCTATTTACACATTGGGCATGCAAACTATCCTGTATGTTCCCCTTGCTTGTAGGAGTGGGGCAGCCCTGCATTTTGATCCTGCCTTTTGCCACTGAGAAACAAAATCCCCAAACTCTTTTCAGTGAGTCCTCCAAATTCTTTGTTTGGATCTGCAAATAACATGCTGGGCTTTTGCAGCCTTGGGGTTGAACAAACAAAATTTGCCAAGTCTCACCACTGGAGACAGTGTGAACAAATCCTCTTCAAACTTGGCTGTAGGTGCACAGGTTCATTGACTTCTCTGTGGTTTCTTCAGGCTGACACTTATTAGTATACTGTGCCCTTCTCTGCCACCACATACCAAAAGTAAAATTAAAAAAAAAAAGAGTGTGAAGTGTGTGTGCGCATAAGATGGGATTTGAAGAGAATTATCTGAGGTTATTAAATAGATAGGCAGTTGGGCCTATGGTGAAAGCTACAAAGACATCGATTCTTTCATTTGGAGGTGAACATTTATAACCTAGACCTGAGGTTACAAAACCATGACACAGGCCATTAAATGATAGGTGGTGCTTTGATTCCTAAATGTCTTCTAGAAGAATAGAAACTGGGGCCTTTTAAAGAGCTTTTGTAATAATTACATAGTTGATCTAAAGTAGGAAATAGGATCTAAGCTACTTAGGCCTCTTGAAAAATTATATTTTTTATGAAATTCACTTAAATCTCTTCCATCACATTCTTTTTCACTTCCTGATCTTCAAAGTAATGTCCTGACCTTTACTTGACTTCCTAAATACTTTTTTTCCAAAGAGACAGAAATACATCGATGAGAAACAAGTCGAAGGTTATCTAGATAGTTACAATTCCCACGTAAAATGAATCTATTGACCTCTTTAATAAATTAGTGTTCTGTGGATTTGGTTAGCCTATGTCAGGCTGCTAGGGCCTAATAAACCCTTCAGTCATAGAATAAAGAACCTGAAACTGAGACCCATAAGGACAATATTATGGGCCACCAAAGGAAATATAGCTATGTATGTAACCTAGGATTTGCAAATATAAGCTATTTTATTCACTATGCCTTACATTAGTTATTGGATACTGATGAGGACACACACTGACCTTGGCATATCAGCAGTGCTCAAAATACAGCACAACTAACTTAGCAAAATGCAATTAGCTAAATGGATTATTAATATAATCATTGCTATGGGCACTAATTAAGATGAAAATTAATTTCATGACCTAGTATAAGAAAACATCTAATCACATAAATTGTCAATGTTATAAGAAACTGTTTGCCTTAGGAAGACACATCTTTAAAAGGATGAAAATAAACCACCTTATAAAAGTGGTTTTTCATAGCCATCTAATTATTGATCATGAATATAAATTAAATGTTTTATAGGATTTTATAGGAGAAATATAGTTAACAATGGTATATAGTTATTAATAATTTTTTTCAATTCTATTTAAAATAAATGAAAAGCTAACAAAATTATATACCACATTAAAACACTAAACTTTTAATAATTGCAATTAAAATTTAAAAAAATTTTAAGAAAAATTTAAAAGACAACTTACAAAACTCTTCATTTATAAAGCATTCAGGTGCTTATTAAATATTAGCTGATCTTTTCCTATGATCTTCAGCAAAAAAGAAAAGCAGTATATATCAAAAACTTGTGCTAATTCTGTTCAGAAATGAAAGTGACCAACCAGGTCACAAAACTCCAGCAGATTATAACCCAATGGCATGGACCCATTCCTTCAACATCAAGTGATAAGTGATGAAATAAAGTCGAGCATATTATAATATTACAAAAACAAAAGCTAGTTTAATTTCTATTATAATTCTGCAAAAGAAGTTGTTCAGAACAGTAGTTGACATGGAAATCCGTAATAGTGGCATTAAAATACTTCTGACAGAAAAGGAGTATAATTAAGTAAATTAATACTATTTTAGAAATTCTTAGCAGTAAGCAAAGAACAGTTGAATAAAAATATTCTCAGTCAACATGAGAGCTAAAAGTCAAAGGACTGAGAAGAAATAAAAGAGGAACTAAATAGCAGTAGCATTAAACGTAAAAAAAATTGAAGAGGACCTGTTGCTTTTATCAGATAAAGCAAATATGATACCCATTCTTTTAGAACTATTCAGTATCCAAATGAAGTTGTCCACAACTAACCCAACCTAAAAGCTACATGCCAGTAGAAAGAATAGCAAATATGAATAGTTCTTATCTGGTCCAGAACAGTAGACCCCAATCAAAAAGTTGATGGATGGGTTTTTGGGTGGATTACAGAGAGAGAATAGAGGCAGGATTTGTGATGTTGTACACATTTGTCATAAAACCAGCCTGAAAGCATAAAAAATTCTTGATCCTGCATATACTTACCTTTCTACTACTGCCATAGTCACAAGTCAGGTGACACTGTCTCATTCAGCATCTCTGGATTGGTAACTTAGAGAACAGAGACCACAGAGCTCATCATTCTCTTGGTGGCTGGTTAGAGGCAGAACTGGGACTGTAGCAGTGACATCAACCTCAACTTAATGCCTTTCACTTAATTAGGGCCAACGATGATTTTCTTCCCAAACAGAGAGAAAAGAGGAATTGTTTTGAGGAAGATGGCAATAGTTACCTCTAGGAGCAGTAGTCCCTAATTCAATTTTTTCCAGAAAAGTTTGAGGGTAAGAGAGACAGAGACAGATAGAGAAACAGAAAGAGTAAGAATAAATAATTTCTTCCCTCAAGGGCATAGAATAAATTCAATCTAATAATTTTCAAAATCTTCGTAAGCTTTGTTAATTTACCTTTTTTTTACAAACTTGGTATTTTCACTTTTTACATTTCCCATTCACAGTGCAAGCCATTCTTCTATCAGAAGACTAATCAAATTACTATGTTTTGTTTTTAAATGAATGCCTACAATGGCCTGAATATTGTCATCACCAATTGTCAAATGGTAGCTTTCCAGTTATTAAACTCACTGCAATATGTAAAGTAAATTATCTGTCTTTCTTGAACACTTCCCTTCTCTGTGTTTTGTACAACCATATTCACAGATAACAACACTTGTAACTGATGTTTGGAGGCTTGTGGTTAAAAGATCTTCCCCATAAATGGAGAATTATATTTTTTATTCCTATACTAAATGATTCTGATATTATACTTGAGGGGAAAAAATGTTGGTGTTGAAGTATATGAACCCTAGAAGAGGGCTTTACTTAGTGTTTCAGGAAGTAGGAGGGATATGTTGGTTTCCCTCTGTCCCTGTATGTTTGTTCTTTCTTTCTCTATATTCATGATGTGTCCTCAAACAGAAATGTTTGAGAAACTGTAAGAACGTTCTCATGAATTATGAAGGATCTCCAGCAGATAATAGAATCATAAAGGAATTAGAAAAGTGAAAATTTCTAGTGAGTTAGGTAATAGAATAAGATTTGCCATATTGTTTTCATACCATATAATATGATATCAAGGGAAATAAATGAGGTTATGTATTAAAATTTGTTGCAATTCATATAATGATGTTGGTTATTCTAATTTGTATTATTTTAGCAAAAATACTATGAAAAGGGTTTGCACTTTGTCATTTTTTTTTCTGTTGCTCAAATAATTTACCATATTAGCTTTTCTTAGGAAAATGAAAGCTGCAAGATCTAATAAAATATTCATATTTTTCTATTGTTAAATGGGTATTTGGATTGTATCCACAAACACAGATAAACAAATTTGTGAATATAAAATGCAACTTTACAGAAATGTAATGCCAGCCTAATGTATTGTCTCAAAAACTTCTCACTTTTGTGAAGAAATACATAATGGTCTAAAATATACTTAGCAGTGCTTGTTCTATGGCCTGATGAAAATGTTGGAAAACAATTGTATGAAACTGTTTTTGCTAAAAAGGCATATAATTAAAGTCCTCATTCAGTGAAGTGGATCACAGGACAATTAGGGGTCCAATGTTCAAAAACTCAGGACTTTTATTGAAGCTATTTACATTAGAAATTATAACTTTATATTTTAAAAGAGAGATGTTGTTTGATATAAAATCCTGATGGCTGATTTTCTTCAAAAAGAGAAATGAAAATAGAAAAATTCTTCAGTTGAATAAGTCTAGGTGTAACTGTGGGTGGGCATCAAGAATTGGGCATACCTTACAGGTAACCAGCCACAGGATTCTAATCAGGAAAAACTACAATCAGCTTTTCAGGGAAAAGTTCTAGCTGCAGGTGCTTGCTAAATGTATTTCTCTACCTCTTTCTTTGTCATCATTACGTTGAGTGTACAGAATACAAAACTTCAATCCTTATTCACTCCTGAGCAAGCTGAATTATCTCCTGTGATACACAGATGAAAAAAAAAACACAAAAAACAAACTTCTGGCCCATTCTAATTTTAATTACTCTCTTTGAAGACTTTGACATTATTGACTAATGCTATATTGTCACTTACCCCTTAACTTATTATTTTCAGTCTCCTCACTTTTTATCTTTTTTTCTAGCAACACTTTATTAGTATTCCTCAAGTTTCTAATTTTAGTGTTCTTGGTTAACATTATCCTTTTGATGGAAATCATATACCAAATTTTACCTTTGCCAAAATTCTAGCAGCTGCTAAACTTGTACTTTCAGATCTATTTCTCCTCTGAGTATCTAACTCAAATTTCACTGCACTTTAAATTTACCAGAGATGGTTCAAGAAAACACCAACATCATCATTTATTTCCCCCTTGCTTTTAATGTGGTGCAATCCCAACCATGCCATAGAATTAATCCTTCTAGGAAGAATTTTTTTATATTCAGGTACTCCTGTAAATAATCAGGTTTTATCTGTCATCAATTTGTCATTTGTGAAGTGAAATTTTCTACTACATCCCACTTCCTGCCTTAATTTAAACCTTCATTTTCTATTACCTAAATGATTTAAATACTTGGTTGACTGATCTCCATTCTCTTACTTTTCCTCTAGTTCCATGTCTAAAATTTAGGTTGATTTTTCAATTCTCAATTTTAGGGGAAAAATTCTTCTATTAACTTTTTGTTGCTTTCAGCTTAAATCTATACACATTTTTATGTTATTTAGGAATTAATACGAATAAGCATGTGCATTCAAGATTCAATTTTTCCTAAATCTGTGTAATACACCAGATATATTGAACTCCTTGTATCTATTTAGTAACTCAAACAACTTTATTATTATTTCATAAGCCCTAAAATTTTAGGACTTTAACAAAAATCCCAAGGCTTAATTTCTCCAAATGAACATCAGAACAGAATGGAATTAAATTATTATCTAGATCAACACTTGTCAAATTTAGTGAGCATAAAGAATTATTAAAATGCTGTTTTTGATACAATACTTATGGGATAGGACCTCTTGATATTGTCATTTCTTATTTATTCATTTATTTATTCTTATTTATTTTTTAGTTATACATTATAGTAGAATATATTTGGACATATCACACATATGTGGAGTTACACTGTTTGTATATTCATATATGAACAAAGAGAAGTTATGTCCAATTCATTCTTCTGTATTTCCCATTCCCATCCTCTGTCCCTTCCCTCCACTCTCCCTTGTCCAATCTGTTTATCCTCTACTCCTTCTTCCCCCTTGTTAATTGTGAGTCAGCATCTGCTTATCAGAGAGAACATTTGGCCTTTAGTTATTTGGGATTGGCTTATTTCACTTAGCATAATAGTCTCCACTTCCATCCGTTACCTGCAAATGCCATAATTTCATTCCTTTTTATGCCTGAGTAATATTGCATTGTGTATATATATCACATTTTCTTTATCCAATCATCTGTTGAAAGGGCATTTAGGTTGGTTCAATGGCTTAGCTATTATCAATTAAGTTACTATAAACATTGGTGTGGCCATGTCACTATAGTTTGCTGATTTTAAGTCCTTTGGTTATATGCTAAGGAGTGGGATAACTGGGTCAAATGACGGTTTCATTCTAGGTTTTCTGAGGAATCTCCATACTGCTTTCTATAGTGGTTACACAAATTTGCAGTCCTACCATCAACTAATGTGTGTACATTTCTCATCACATACTTGTCAACATTTATTGCTGTTTGTATTTTTGATAATTGCCATTCTGATTGGAGTGAGATGAAATCTCAGTGTAGTTTGAATTTGCATTTCTCTAATTTCTAGTGATGTTGATTGAACATTTTTTCATATATTTATTGATCGATTGTATTTCTTCTTCTGTGAAGTGTCTGATATTGTCATTTTTAAGAAGGTTTCAGGTAAGAATAATGATGCTTACCAAGAATTGCATTTGAATAACAAATGTCTAGAATAGTTTTGCTTAAACTTTAGTGCTTATATAATTCATTATATATACTGGTTAAATATGAAGACCCTGGAGCCCCAAAACACAGAGATTCTAATTGATTACATCTTGGTTATTTGTATTTTAATAGACCTCTACCTGTGGATTTAACCTAGAGAAATGGTTACCTAGAGGGAAAAATGAATGATAAATGGATAATTGGATAATTGGAGTGAACAAAGAAGACTGAAATTAAATTTTTACAAAAATTCTAAAAATCAGTTGAGTGTTATGCTTTGTTTGACCAAAGAGATTTAGCTTCCCTTCAAGTTTGGCCTAGATGCAAATATCACTCCTCTAAGGTAAATAACTAGTTTGTTAACTCCTTTTATTTCCATAAGGGTTTTCATTATTTGGACAGAAGATTGATTCTTACTTGAGTTGACCCTTTTCCCTCTAGCTTTTTTTTAGATTAGTGCATTACAGTTATATGTCATATTGGTGTTAATTTTGACATAATCATATAAGCATGGAATATAATTTGTTCCACTGCAGTTCCTAATATTTCATCTTTTCCTCCCCCTCTCTCTCTCTGTTTCCCTTCTTCTACTCTACTTATCTTCCTTCTCTTTATTTATAGTTTTTAAATAATCAGCTACAGCTATACATAAAGATGAAATTACCTTTGGCATATTCATATAGGTACATAGCATAGTTTGGTCAGTTTTATTCTACCATTCCTCTTTTCCCAACCTTTCTCCCTCCCCCTCAATCTCTTTCATCTTCTCCACTGATCTCCCTTCTGTTTTCTTGGGATTTTTCTTGACTTTTCCCTACATTTTGCTCTATATTCTGCATATGAGAGAGAACATTTTGATCTTGACTTTCTGATTTACTTCACTTAGCATAATGTTGCATGTTCCACCCATATGTAGAAGAATGAAGCGAGATCCCTATCTTCTATCCTTCACAAACGTCAACTAAAAGTGGATCAAACATCTAGGAATTAGATGAGAAATTTTGTAATTGCTAGAAGAAAACATAGGCTCAACTCTCCAACATATTGACACAAGGACCAACTTACTCAGTAAGACTCCTAAATTGCAAGAAATAAAACTTAAATTCAGTAAGTGGGATGGTATCGAATTAAAAAGCTTCCATGTGGCAAAAGAAACAGCCTGTGAAGGCATAGCCTCTAAAGTGGGAGAAGTCATTGTCACATGCTCCTCTGACGAAGGATTAATATCTTTAATGTATAAAGAACCAAAAAAATCAAACAAACAAAAAATAACCCAATTAACAACTGGGCAAAAGAACTAAACAAAACACTTCTCAAACAAAGAAATACGAATGACCTACAAATATATAGAAAAATATTCAATATTCCTAGCAATCAGGGAAATACAAATTAAAATTACATTGAGATTTTTTCTCACTCTAGTCAGAACGGCAATTATCAAAAATAAAAATAATAATACTGGAAAGGATGTGGGGAAAAGGGTACAATCATACAGTGTGGATGGGACTGCGAATTAGTATAACCTCTCAGGAATGCAATATGGAGAGTCACAAAAACTAGAATTGGAACCACCACAAAACCCAGCTATCCATTCCTAGGTATTCATCCTGTAGCTAATATTTGAAAGTTCTTTTAGTCAAACTATTCTTCTAAGCCTCTGTCCTATTATATATCCCTACTGCTACCAGAGCATCCCTAAGCAGAAAAGCAAACAATTCCATCATGTATAAATTTAGTTTAATGGAAATCACAACTGGGAAGAAAATGAGAGAGATTATTACACAGTCTTATAGAAGAGATCTTTGCTTTTCATGAAATATTTTTCCTTGATTAAAGAACCAGGAAACTTAAGGAGGATACAAATAATATGAAGAATCCATAAACCTTTTGTAATTCTTAGAGCTGAATTCTCTCAGCAGAGGAAATACATTTTATTGTGGGTTAGTAATAAGCATGCAGAGAAATCACTCACAAAAAAATAGCTGTGTACTTGGGAAGGATGATCAGCTATTGTTCATGCTGAGTGGATCAGAAGAGGTTCTATCTGTTTCTGCCCACATCTGCTACAACATTTCTGCATGAAATTTACATTCAGACTCCTTACAAAAAGTAATTAAATTTCAAATGACTGTTCCTATTTCTCAAGCTACAAATGGAGTTCAACATGTAATTATTATTTAAACTACATTTTGTTTATTTTCCATGTAATTAATATATGCACATGGTTAAACAGCTAATAATGTAGATTTACTATGAAAAGTAACAGCCATCTTTTCAACTTCAGTCCCCTTTTTTAAAAGGACAGTCATGTTTAAACAGTAGCTAATTTTTAAATCTAAATTGATAATACATACAAGAATTATTTATTTGGCTGTTTCTGACAATATCTATTAATTTACTTAAACTACTTTCTTACTCTTTCCACATCTTTCCAATATAGTTATCATGAACTTTAGCTTTTTAGTCTATTGGATTTTTGACTATAGTTAATGTGTTTTATAATTTTTGTTCCTATCAAACATGAAGAGAATATATTAGTTCTTTATTTTGTTCAGGAAGGATATTAACATGAGGTTAGTGAGCACAGTATACAAAAATGTTGTTACGATTTGGATCTTAACTGTCCCTCAAGGGCCATATGCTGAAGGCTTTGGGTTAAGAAGCCTCCTGTGGCACTACTAGGTAGTAGTGGAACCTTTAGGAGGTAGATCGTTGGTGGATGTTTGGTCATTTGGGCATGTCCTCAAAGGTACTATGGGGACCCTGACTCTATCTCTTTCTCTATTTTGCTTCCCTGCCACCATGAGATGACCAGCTTTCTCTGTCATGTATTCCCCAACACGGTTTACTGTGCCACTACAGGCCCAAAGGCATAGGGCTAAGTATGGGCTAAGGCATAGGGCTAAGTATATGATGGCTGAAACCTCTGAAATCTTCAGGCAAAATAAACCTTTTCTTTTTTTTCATATTGTTTATCTCAGGTATTTTGTAATAGTAATGGGATTAGCACAAACATGTAGAGAAGGGCGCTATTCCAAATGGACTCTGAACTCTTCCTCAATCAAGACAGACATAAGAGTGTACCCTTCTATCCTCTTTTCTGGCACAACTCTTCACTTTCAAATCCCCAGCCTCTGTCATCTCCCTTTTTTAAAAATTTATCATTTAAAATTGATGAGTTTTCCCTTTTCTACTGAATGCTTTAACATTGATAGCTGTATTTTGTCAACAGTTTGTTTTATTTTGGTTCTTAGATTCAGCTATAAGAGCTTGGAGCACTTTTACAAAGAGACTGGACCTTGATACCGCACATTCTAGTTTAAATGAAGTCAAGATTAACAACTTTGAAGTCAAGATTAACAACTTCTGGTCTATAGTTCAAATTTAAATTATAGTACCAAATAAACACGTTTCCTAAAATACCTTTATGTACATGGTGTTCACAGACAGGGGTTACATTTCATCAAATGGAGAATAATTCCTATATGTTCTACTTTATTTTGTTTGTAGCCAGTATGCCCTCTCCTGGCTAGTATGACCAGTCATTTTATTGAACTATTTAGTTTTGCCTTGTTTTTACTGAAAGTCACTGCTAACTATTGTTCTAATCCTCTAAATCCTTCCATATAAAAGTATCTTGATTATTCTGATCCATTTGTTTGAAAAACATCTTAGTTAAAAGTCACTCCCACAGCTGGGGTTGTGGCTCAGTGGTAGAATGCTTGCCTAGCACGTATGAGTCACTGGGTTGGATCCTCAGCACCACATTTAAAAAAATGAATAAATAAATAAAGTTATAAAAATTCTTAAAAAATCACTTTCATTTAGAAATGTAAAGGAATTATTCAATTGGATAGTTTTGATGCTAAGAACTCTAATGCAATCATGGTCTTGTGCAGGCAACACATTTTACTCTAAAATTTTTATGTGTCTATACATCAGTGGTGTTATAAATTTAGCAATACTTTCCAGTGTATAGATATTTGTTATAAAAGTTTTTTTCTGTGTATTTAATAATTTACTTAATGATTTTTACATCTTTAAAAAAACCTGATTATCCTCTTTCTCTCTACCTTTAATTTTCTTTCTTCTCTCATTCATTCCTTTCTTAGCAATATACAGCTGGTAGGGTTGCAAGGTAGTTTGTTCCTCAGTCCTTTTCTGTACTGTGTATTAAGCCTCCTGTAGACACACACCTCCTAATACCCCCGCTGCCTGCTGTGGGTGAGTCCTGAGTGCAGGGGATTTCAGGCACCTTCCATGTCAGCTCCACTTTAATCTCTTCATGTGTAATGTGGGGTTCCATCAACTATGTTCCAAAATCTTTCTGCAAGAATCACATGTGTTGAAAAATTCAGTCCACTGTCCACAGTCCACTGTTGGCCTAACATCGATTTTAATTATTCCTTCTTTCCTTCTTTGCAGCCTTTCTTTTTCTTCTCTCTCCTCCTCCCCACATTCCTCCACCTTTTTGTTTATTCTTCACTAATGGCACCTTGGCAGATTCTTGGGAGTTAAAAGGAATAAATCCAGTTGGCTAGCTTTTTATCTTTGAACAGAAGCCAATTTATTCTAAAAAGCTGCACCCTAGAATTTATTATTGCTGTACTTCTAGCCTTGTTATACAAAGATGGTAATTACGAACTTGGATATAGAGAGAAATTGTAACAAGCAGAGAGCGCTGGGCTTCTTACAAAATGGACAGAGTAGCAGACTATTATAATAAATGACCAAATTGCAGAGTCCTCTTATGTTTTATTCTTCTATTCTCCTTTTCTTTTTCTTTCTTTCTTAAATTGTCCACAGTACTACTTATTTTATGCTATGGTTTTTGGTCAACCACACTTACCAGGCATTGCTGTCCTATTTTCATGCTCAAGTTTATTTTCTCTCTTCAAGATGACGAGCATACATTCTATCAAATGTGTTGCAAGTACAATGTGACAAAAGTATTTAACATGGTACAGCAGAAGGATTACTGAATAGGAAATGAGAAACCCTGGTTATCAGTTCTATTTGCCATTTTGGAAAGTTCTTAAAACCGTGAAACTCATATCAATAATTTGTAAAATATATTCTTATGGGCTTTTACATGAATCAGCTATAGAAATTTTAAAACTCAAACAGGAACTTAAATGCCTGAAATACTTTCATGTGAATATTGCTTTCATTAAAAAAAAGAGATTTCTACCTTGTGTTGTAATTCATTGGATATTGTCATTAAATGTTTGCCATGTGCCTTTGACAAACTTTCCTTTTGCTAAGAATCTTCCTATAACAGTGCTTGAGTAATTTAAATGAGTTCCCTTCACATACGCTGACAGGTCTGTAAATTGCTGTATTGATCTACGGGAGTTCTATATATTCTATAAGCTATTAGATCAGACAATGCAAAAATATAAATCTTGAGATTATTTTAAGGATAAACAGAGAAAGCCTCTTTTATGTTTACTACAATAGCCAGGATTGTTTAGTTGATTAATTAGCTCTTTAATATATGGACTTACTTTATATACTCTACTTTTGAATGGTATGTGCAGTGGATTTTTTCTACCTTACGCATATTAAATCATGTGTAAAAAACAGTGGTATGAGGGAAGAGCAACAATATTTCAGCTGAATGGTTTTCAATTAATCAGCCCAGGAGGAGGTGATATGAATTGGAAATTCATAGGTTCAAAGAATATCTGATGAATTTCGACAGAAGGCCTATTATCTACTAAATATTTTTAGCATCTAACTCAGCTACCATGAAAGCAAATACTTATCATCTAAATCAAATAACACAGACCTTATTAATAACAAGTAAAGTAGATTTTTATATTGCTTTAAAGTTTTATAATTTTTTTTTGCTACATAATTTGTTATTCAGGTGCCTAGGTAGCTAGGTATTACGGATATCAAATTCTAAAATTTAGTAGCATTATTGGTTGAACAATAATTTTACTAGACCAGTATTTTATCAACTTTAGCATTATGTACTACTGCCCATCATTCAGTTTTAATTGCACTTTTGGCAATGGGAAAAGAGTGCACCCAAATTTCCTAGAAAACAATGTATCAATTCAAGCCATAGAGTACATCTTTTTAGGTTATTAATGGTAAGATATCTCTCAAAAATTTTATAACAAAATTTTCATAAAGACAGAATATAGGGCTAAATATTTTAAAATACTTTAAATCTTCCTAACTGCCTTTCAACATTTGAACATTTGGGATATTGTAAAAGAAAAAAGAGAACAAAACTGCTTTTTGAAGATTGAGAAAGGACAGATACATTTAGTTATTGTTAACTTGCTGATATAAAGGCTGAGCATTAGAGACATGTAGTTTTAAAAACCACTTCTCATCTGAAAAGTGCTTCTTGCTACTTTATAAAACCTTTCATGACCACATGGCTACATTAATTTGGGATGAAGTCATGGATATATTCCCTCAAACTGGCACCAGTTTTAGTATGCTCTGTAAAATTGTGTACTTGGTATTCATCAATAATTATCAAAAATAAAATATTTGACACTATATGTAGCTTCTTTAAACATGATACACTGGAAAAACATCACAAGGCAATTTTTGCCTTATATGGGGCAATGAGAAAAGAACTTTTCAAAGACACCCCATAAACTAAGAGTGTCAGAGTGAAAATATGTAGTAGAAGACAGTTTACTGTGTCGAAGGATCTCACATGGTTCATTGGGAGCAGTGTCTCTTTTCTCTCTTTGATATCCATCTAGCTTATTTGCTTGTTGTAAACTAGTATCTTGTTCTCATCCTATTTGTTTATTTTGATGAGATATCTAAAAGAATAAATATAAATTATGAAGCCTCATGTTAGACAGCAGTAAGTATATTCTATTTTATGACCATCATGTGTGTTCAAGGAAGATTTTTTTCACTATCAAAAGTGATACTAGATACTGATTGAACCTAATGTGACTTCTCCTTGAAGGAGAAATATTTGAAGACTCCTTATTATTTGCAAAGAATGAACTGCGATCCTGTTTGGATAGCTCAGCAATTTTTTCTTTAAAGTTCACAGGAGATATAAATATCTTACATTGTTCTAAAATACAGGCATTATGCATTTGTAAAGGTATGTAAGAGTACAGATTTAGCTATGGTTTGAGTTTCTGATTATATTCCAAAAAAGTGTTTTTAAGGAGTAGAAAAAGAATATTCCATATGGCATTGTTATGTTTGGTACCTAAATTTTGGAATATAAAAATTATAGTTCTTATATAAATGCAAAAAACAACAAAAAAGTCTAAGAAATAGAACACAATAAAATTAAGTGAAATTTTTACTAAAGTTTATTATCATGACAATTTCCAATTTCACATCTATGCTAATTTTCTATTTTTTTATTATTTTAAATTTTATATAACTCTCTTCAGGTCAAAATCTGCTATTATGTTATGTTTTTCTTTTATTTCACAGGACTAGTAAGACATACAAATATATATTAGGGTGATATTAACATGATGTTCTTTATACCATTTTTGGTTTTTAAAAAGAAAGAGAATGGCTGATTAAGATGACAGGTTAGGAGACATTGCTCTACTTTCAGTCTAACAAGTTGGCCTACCACAGATGAACACACTTACCACCATAACCATCACCACCATCAGAGAAGACCCTATTAATCACAAAACAGCTTGAATCAGGTCCCCAAGTTCCAAATCCAAATATCCACAGCAGGATAAGCTGAGAGCCAGGTGACACATGCACACTCAAACAAAGCACCAGAGGAGAGGGCCTCTGGAATGGGATCCTCTTGAGCTCACATAGAAGCTGCTGGAACACATGCACTTTCTCCCCTGAGAAGATAGAGAGGCCTTGTCCTCTACTCTGGAATGTAAACAAGATTGTCATTGAGGAAGGAAAAAAGGGTCTCTCCCTGGAGTGTAAGCCTTGGACAGTGTGGGGCACAATAAAGATTACTCTAAACTTCATTACCATTAGAATAATAGCTGGGCGTGGTGGCTCACGCTTGTAATCCCAGCACTTTGGGAGGCTGAGACAGGAGAATTGCAAGTTCAAAGCCAGCCTCAGCAATGGCGAGGCGCTAAGCAACTCAGTGAGACCCTGTCTCTACATAAAACACAAAAATAGGGCTAGGGATGTGGCTCAGTGTTTGAGCACTCCTGAGTTCAATCCCTGGTACAAAAATAAAAAAAAAATAATAGCAAATGGCACTGGAGAGATTCACTATCGCTTGCTTCCAGACTTTGTTTCTCTTCAATCATCCTTAAGGTTTCAGTGTTCCTTCCTCAGCAAGCCCTGAATATGCAGAAGCATAAAATTACTGATGGCACATCATCTCCTGACAAAATTTGTACCAAAAGCAAATATGAGAGCAATGAATGAATGATTCTATTGAAATAATGTTTTCTGATTTTTTGAAAGTTGATAAATTTAATAGAAATTTAATGAAAACACAGAATCTATAAATGAAGTAGATCCAAGAATAAACTTCAAGTACTTGCATTATGTATGATTAACAATGGATAAATATTTCCATTACATCTTCTTCAGGCACATACTGAGAAAAAAATGCAAATGTCAAAATTGGGCTAGAAGAAAGAATTTAGAAAGTTTTTATCATAAAGAAATGGCAACTATTTGAGTCTGATTTAAACATTATCAATGTATGCATGCATCAAACATTATGTGGTATCCCATTAATAAGTACAATGTTTATGTTTATATGTGTAAGTTAAATTTTTTAAAAAATGAAAAATTGAAAACAATATACAAAGGTAAATGAAGGCATGAGGGTAAATTCCAGAATAAGAATACAAATGTTCTTTAAAAAGTAAAATATATACAAACTCACTAGTAGACTGAAAATTCAAATTAAAATGAACATAATACTTTTAACCTATATTGCATATTTGGTAAAAATTTAAGCTGTTAAGAATATCCAATGCTAATTAAAATATATGGCCAGAATAGGTGTGTGTTTGTGTGTGTGTGTGTGTGTGTGTGTGTGTGTGTATGCAGAGATTTCTGTCACTAAAAACCCCTAAATGACAAGATGAAAGGAGCTGCTCTCTATTTTGTTTCCCTACTCAGTATCATTGACTGAATGAAATATCAACCACTGTTGTTGGGTTAAGCCACTAATATGTGTAATTCATGTGTTATGCAATCTGGCTTTGCCCTAACTGATACAATTCCAAAATCCAAACTAAAAACAAAAACCAAAAATAAAAGAATACACTGTATGAACATGTATCAGAAGGGATACTATAATCAGTACCAGAGGTGGCAGCAAAACTCTGGACTTAGATAACCTCCACCAATAAATTATATAATATCAAGTGTAGCAAGAAGCTATTAAACATGATAAGATAAATGATCTGAAAAATAGGCATGCTATATTTTAATTAAAAAGCAAAAGTGTGTGTGTATAGGGCTTGTATATGTAAATATATACACCCCTGGGTCGCCATCTACATTTAGAAAATGAACACATTTTTGCCTCTGAAACTTTCTCTCTGACATTATATAATTTCTTGTTTCCAATCCTCTCTGTCACAGGCAAAAAACGATCAAATTTATGTCACTATATTTATTTATTTTTATTTTCTGGAATTTTATAGAGTGAGAATAAACACTAACCATTTGACTGTTGGGGTGGGAGGACTTAAGGTGTCTTCTCTCACTAAGCATAATTCTTTTGAGATCCATATATTACTTCATATATTGACCACTTCTTCAGCAATATTGTTCTTCCTTTGACCAATAAAAGCAACTCTTTTGGAGGCACATGAGTTTATATTTTATCTTGGCTAATTTTTTTGGTTATAGTTTTTTGTAGTCAGTATTTCTCTATTGTTATTAAATTCTAACATTGGCTCAAAGTGAAAATGTGTGTGAAGGAGTGTGTGCATGTGTGTGTGTTTCCTTTCTTACCTACATCTAAATGCTCAACCCTTACACTTCCTGAAATCTCTCCACTATGTTTACTCACCCATATGACCTACTTCATTTTTCATATTTAGCTATAATAACTATGCCGACTCCTAGAGTTTATTTTCAAGTATTTCATTCTCTGACCATTATCTGCCTTCTTTCTTGCTCATTTCTAAGTACTTTCAATTCAGCAAATCTCCCCCATCAAGACACCCAAACAACTGATTTCCCACCCTCTGCACTGCATATTATACAATTTCTCATTTAATGATTATACAGCTTAAAAATGTATAAGAAGTCATTACATAATCAATATCCTGCCTTAAATACTTATCTCTCTCACTCTTCTTTCCTTATATTCATAGTTGGTTGGCAAAACTCCAATTGCAATTTAAAATCTACTGTCAATCAACTATGGACTTGCAAGCACATGATCATGGATAAAAAAAAATATGCATGATAGGAAGGAACCTTTTTTGAAATAAATTACAACAATATCAAATAAGTTCCATGTGCTCTTAAGTATGCATTTTTTCTTAGCTGAAGGCATTCTTACTTTCTTGATGACTTTGACCACTTCTTTCTCCTCAGACCGCTGATGTTTCTCTCCTCTCATTTTGTAAGGCTGAATGAAAACTTTTTATTGAAGAAGTATTTAAGGAAATGCCAAAGGTAATTCTATTTTTTTCTTTTTGCCTTCCAGATAATACCAACCTGTCTCTATCTGTAGCTACATATTCTGCCTTTACATCTACTATGAAGAGGATTTGTACCTACTTTCATTTTGAGTCTTTTTCCCCATATGTACCTGATTTACACTGTCTCATAACTCCTTGAGGAGTTTAATCTTGTATTTCTCTGGTTGCATGGATTTCTATGTACCAATTATTATTTGAAATTTCTAAAATTATTTCTCCCTCTTGACCTTTCCTGGGAAAACCAGGCTCATACACACAAAACAACTTGTTGTTGCAAGATGTCTAATAAGCATCTTAATGCAATATTAACTCTTGATTTCTCTGCCAAACAAACATTTTCTCATTGTGGCAATATCAGTAAGTGATATTCTTACTCACTCACTTTTTGTGTTCAAACACTTATACGTTACATTAGTTCTCTTTACATTCCACATCAATATTGTGGTACTCAGGAAATTTGTTTGCTTTTTCTCTAGTATATTTTCTTCTTACCAATGCTGCCATTTAAATTCAATTTTTTCTTCAATTTAAATTCAATTTTTTCTTCCCTGCACCATCACAGTGACCTCTCAACTTTTCTTCTCCTTTCACTCTTTCTCCATTAGAGATTATTCTCCACAAAACAACCTGTTACATAATTTTTTTCAAAAGACAACATAAACATAGAAATTTTTAATTTATAATTATAAAATATAAATATATATACAAATGGCTACACAGCCCTGAAAGACCCCAAAATGACTTCATTTTGTATAATACAAAGTTCCAAATGCAAAGCTATCATACTATTATGGTTATTTTAAAGATTAATTTTTAGATGTCAAGAGAGAGCAGAACTAATAAGTCTGGATATGTTCAGAAATGTGTGGAGACATTTATATGGACCCTCAAGTCCTTTGCAAGCATTTAGTGAGAAGGATTTGAGATAATAAATATGCTGCAGTACAGAATAAAGGTGCTCTAATATGAAAACATCCTATTTCTAATGGCAATTGCAAGCACAAAAAAATGTCTTGACTTCATTATCTCCTCTAGTTCTACTAATTTATTGTATTCCAGTCACAATGACATTGGTATTCATCCATCATGACAAACTTATTCCTACTTCATATCATTTATGTGTGTTACTTACTTGATCTGGTGCACTATTACAAATTCACCTAGTTTATATTTTCCATTTATTGATGTTCTGCTAAAACCACATCTTCCAAGATAGGCCTTGCCTTGCTATCTGTTAAAAAATAGTAATAACCAAAATCATAATTCTCTTGTTTTATTTCTTTAGCATAAAAATTATCCCCATGTGACATATTACATATTTACTTTTAAATTCATTTTCTGTCCATTTCTACTCTTAAATGGGAGTTGCATTAGGGAAACACATTTATGTTTATTCACAATTTTTTTTTACCATAAACAACAACAGGGACTGGGATATAAAAGAAATCCCACAGGCCCAAGAGATATTGCAAGTTTGGTTTGAAACCACCTAATATAACAAACATAGCAATAAAGCAAGTCACACATTTTTTTTTGGTTTACCACTGCATATAAAATTATACTATACATAGTCTATTTAGTGTGCACCTCATTATGTCTAAAAATTCATACATGCCTTAACTAAAATATTTTATTGCCAAAAATTGCTAGTGATGATCTGAGCCTTCAGTGAGTGGTAATGTTCTTGTTGGTGGAGGATCTACCTGTGTTTTAGAAAGCTGCCCAGGGGAGTCATTGCTGAAGTTTGGGATGATTGTGGCAATTTGTTAAAACAAAACCACAACAAAGTTTATGGCATTGATTGACTCTCTTTAATGAGTTTTTCTGTAACATGTGATGATATTTTATGTTACTTTACAAACTATATAACTTCTTTCAAAATTGGAGTGAATAATTTCAAAACCTGCCACTGTTTTATCAACTAAGTTTATGGAATATTCTAAATTTTTTATTATAATTTCTACAATGTTTATAGCATCTTCACCAGTAGTACATTCCATCCCAAGAAGCTATTTTTTTTGTTCATTTATAAAAAGCTACTCCTCATCTCTTAGATTTTTTTCTTGAAATTCCATCAACCCAGTCACATCATTGGACTCCACTTTTAATATTAATTGTTTTGTTATTTCTACTCTATCTGCAGTTAATTCCTTCACAGAAGTTTGAACTCCTCAAAATTACTCATGAGGATTGGAATCAACTTCTTCCAAACATGTATTCATGTAGGTATTTTGATGGCTCCCAGGAATTCTTAGGGCTCTTCATGGCATGTAGAATAATGTTCAATTTACTTTGCTCAGATTCATGAGAGGAATCACTATCTATGGTAGCTATATCTTTATGAGATGTAATTCTTAAATAAGACTTGAAAGTCAAAATTACTCTTTGACCCACAGCTTCAGAATGGATATTATGTTAGTAGGCAGGAAAACATTAATTTCACTGTACATCCACATCAGAGCCTCTTTAGATGACCAGGTACATTGCCAGTGGGCAATAATATTTTTAAAATAACCTTTTCTTTCGAGAAGTAGATCCCAGCAGTGTGCTTAAAATATTCAGTAAGCCATGTGTAAACAGATGTGCTGTCATACAGGCTGTGGTGTTGCATTTATTGAGAACAAGGAGAGTAGATTTAATACAATTTTAAAGGCCCTATGGTTTTCACAGTGTTGTAAATGGTTAATGGCTTCAGTTTAAAGTCACCAGCTCCAGTAGCTCCTAATAAGAGAGCTGGCCTATCCTACGTTTTGAAGCTTAGCACTGACTTTTCTAGCTATGAAAGTCTTAGATGGCATCTCCTTCCAGTAGAAGGTTGTTGTGTCATCATTGGGAATCTATTGTCAATGCAGCAACCTTCATCAGTTATCTTAGCTGGTCTTGTGGACAGCTTGCTGCAATTTCTACAGCATTTGTCACTTCATCTTACACTTTTATATTAAGAATATTGTGTCTTTTCTTACACCTCATGAACCAATCTGTGCTAGCCTACAACTTTTCCTCTGCTTCCTCGCCTCTCTCTGCCTTCATAGACTTGAACACAGAGTTTTTCTATAGTACAGGTGTTGGATTAAGGTTGTAGCTCCTTTGATCTTCTATCCAGATAACTCAAATTTTCTTCATATCAGCAATTAAGCAGTTATGCTTTCTTATCATTCAGGTGTTCATCACAGCAGCACTTTAAATTTCCTTCAAGAACTTTTCCTTTGCATTTACAACTTAGCTAATCATTTCACAGGAGACTTGCCTTCCAGCCTGTCTCTGCTTTTGATGTGCCTATAACTCTAGGTTTAATCAATATATTGCTTTTGATTTAAAGTAAGAGATGTCCAACTCTTCCTTTCAGTTGAACACCTAGAAGCCATAACATGGTAATTAATTAATTAGTCTAATTACAATAGTGTTACGTCTCAGGGAATAAGGAAGTCCTAGGAAATCTAGAGAGATGGTTGAATAGCTAGGTGGCAAAGCAGTCATAACATTTATTTCTGGTTGTTTTCCATCTTTGATTGTGGTTTATGGTAACCAAAAATAATAATGAGATCAAATATCACCACTGATCATGAATAATCATAACAGATAAGGAAAAAGTTTTAAAATAGTCTGAAAATTACCAAAATGTGATACAGAGACATTAAACTGAGCATATGCTATTGGAAAAACACATCGATATATTGGCTCAACCTAGTCACTACAAATCTTCAATTTGTAAATGCACACTAACTGCAAAGTACAATAAAGCAAAGAACAACAAAATTCAGTATGTCTATAAATATTTGTTGAACAAATTAAAACAATTTATACAGAATAGATTTGTTAAATAAAAAAATTATGAATATTAGAAGTGTTTGTGATGAATATTTAGACATCTGGAATTCTAATTCTGGGCCTAAGAAAGAAGTTGCTAGTGAACAGATTCAGTTCAGTGCCTATTTGGTTTTAAGATATTTAAAATGTATGCTACATTTCTGTTTTAAGATGTATTATAGCTTCTGTAATGAGTAGTCAGAAAGGTAACCCTAAAAGTGGTGGTACAGCTGCTATGGTCTGAATGTTGTGTGTATCCCAAATACATATATTCACCTAATCCCCAATGTGACAGTATTATGTGATGATATTATGTAATATATTACTCTTGGAAGGTGGCAGTCATGAGAGTGGAACACTTAGTAAAGTGATTAGTTCCCTTATAAAAGAGCCTTAGAAGCCAAGTGCAATAGTGCATGCCTGTAATCCCAGTAGCTCCAGACACAGAGGCAGAAGGATCACGAATTTAAAGCCAGCCTCAGTAATGGTGATGCACTAAGCAACTCAATGAGACCCTGTCTGTAAATAAAATATTAAAAATAAGGCTGGGGATGTGTCTTAGTTGTTGAGTGTCCTGAGTTCAATCCTCAGTATCTCAAATTAATTAACTAATTAATTGAAAGAACCTCAGAGAGTTGTCTTACCCTTTTTCTGCCATGTGAGGCTACAGTGAGAAGATGCCCCTCAGCAGACATGGAATCTGCTTACATTGATCTTGGAGTTTTCAGCTTCAAGAAATGTCAGAAACAGATTTTTATTGTTTATCAGCCACCTAGTCTATGGAATTTTGCCATAGCAGTCTGAATGGATTAAGGCACAAGGGAAATAAATGATAAAGAGAAAAAACATTTGACTATAGAAGAGTTATAGAATTTCACAGAGAAAGTTTCTAAAAATGCTGTTTCATCCCTGTGTTATCTTTCCAGGAAAACTCCTGAAAAGGAGTTCTTAAGGGAACACAAAAGTGAAGAAAACAGGAGAAAAAGTTCACAGATTAAAAATGTAACAATAAACAACTCACTACTACCTAACAAGTTTAAGACTAAGTGTTCTGAAATTGGAGTTTGTAAATATGTTTCAGGACAAGGAAGAGAATCCGCATCTATCTACCTACCTACCTATCTACCTACCTGCATACCAGGATCACATCAAAAAGGTAGTAAAACCAAAAAATATTTAGTACAGGAATAAATATGAACAACATAACTGTGTTTAGGATTATCTTCCCCTTTTAGTTCAGGCAACTGGCAGTATCTGAACAGATTCTTATATTAACAATCAATACAGCAGAAAATGAAGAGGAGTCATTAAATATATTTTCAAATGGACTTATGGAATATTCAAGGGATAATGTTATTTGTTGATTGTTTAAAATGACAGTTCAGAAATTTATCATGATTCCAACTACCTACTTGAACAAGAAAATAAATATTTCCTGTTTTTAAAAACAGCTCATAAAATTAAGACAGATTATAAAGGTTATATGAATGATGAATAAATATCCCATGAAACAATTCCAAATTCACCCAAAGCATCAAACCTAAAATTGCAAATAGTTTAAGAGTTTAACATCCAGATTCTTTCTCTAAAACTCACTTTTTTCTTTAATAAAATACCTCTTACTACATAACAAGGAAAAGTTAATAGTTCAAACTTTATTTCTCTGAAAATTATTGATTAATATAATATATTCAATTACATTGGCCATCAGAACAACACATTGATGCCTGTATATGGCCATCATATTAGATGAAAAAAATATATATACATATATATGCATAGGGTGTTCATGAGTGTCTGTGTGGATATGTGTTAAATTTCTGGGAAAGTCTCTGTTGGAACAAAATAACTCTTTAATAAAAAACTATTGCAGTTAAGAGAGGCACAAAACATGTACTTGGCTTAATAATCATTTAAATAAATCTTGTTGGTCAATACAGTAACAAGTTTATAAACAGATCACATTTAACATTCAATTTTGCAGATACTTAATGCATTAACTTCAACAAAGTCCAAATTTAAGTTCCCTAATCATATTACTTCATCTCTCATTAACCAATATGATTATTATATTTACCAGGCAAGTGAAAAACAACCTACCTACAGCTGTGCTTGCACCTGCATCTTCCAGTTAGGCCTCCAGAAAGGGTGTGTAGTCACACTATCTAAAGAATCAGAAATAGATAAACTAAAATCTTATATCATGCAACAGTCAAACATTAATTGCAATATTTATTAGGTAGAAGGCATTAGAGTGGTGCTTTGTGTGTATGTGTGTGTGTGTGTGTTCTTGTTTGTGCTGTTAGATGTATGTGCATTTAATCGATCATCAGGATGTTCAGTAGATACAAATCAAGTACTTCTCTCCTTGGTTTCTTCTTCTCAAATTCTTTTTTCTTACAGACTAATTAGGTAAAACAAAATGGCAATATAGAACAAACAGAAAACATTGTTTCATTGTTCAAAGCATAGTACATCTTTTCACTTATGGGATTATTGGTGTCAATAATATTTAAGAGAGTGAAAGAAGGATAAAATACACATATTTTGTCTGTCAAGCTTGAAATGATTTTTTTTAAAAAAGCTAACATACAGAAGAAAGAGCAACAAATATAGCATATTTAAAAATTGAAATAATGCCAAGTAGTTTAATTTAAATGTATTTTATTAATTAAAATTAATTATAATTTCTGTGTGGACAGAAACATATAAATAAAACATCAAATTAAATACAAGTGAAAATTGATATCATTAAGCATATTATAAATTGTTATCATAGCATACAGAAGAGACATGGCTTTAGGACAGAACACTAGATTTTCCAGCCATAAAATGAATTTATTTCCAGTGTAACCACAAAATTATCCAAAGTGAAAATTCTAAGTCACCAAAGCACTGATTGTGATTACCCAGCGAATGCATCACTAGTTAATGCTTATTCTGATGGATAATAAATTGTGTTTTCTTGTGCATCATGTTAGTATAAGAAAGTAAGCAATGTGCTTCATATTTTCAAGGAAAACTTTTCTAAATCACAACTCAAGTATTGTGAACACATTTATTTTTCAAAAATAATTTAATAGTTTTAGATGAATAACATACCTTTTATTGTTTATTTTTTTATGCAGTGCTAAGGATTAAAACCTGCGCCTCACCCATGCTAGGCAAGTGCTCTGCCACCGAGCTATAGCCCAGCCCAAGAACACATTTTTTTAACTTGTAAAATCTTTTGTCCTAAAACCAGATTTTTTTAGGTTTAATAGTAATTTATAACTTATCTCTATCTAATTAGCTTAGAATAATTTGATTATCTCCATTAAAATAATAGGAAACAAGCTACTAGTTATAAGTTTAGATCCAAACTGATGGGAAACATCAATAATTTTACTGCAATTTTCTCAGTAGATTCCAAATCATAAAATAATATGCTTGCATTCTGAGGTAGGACAAGTTTTCTATCCATCAACATAGAGACAACACGTTGATTGCCTGCTATGACATTATTAAAATAAACTGATGAGATAGCTCTGGGGGAAAATGTTCAAATGAAGTGAGCATCTCACTGAACAAATTCATCCTTTCTAAAATTAGGATATATAATTTTTGAGCCATGTTATTCATATTCAAGTAACATTTTGTGTTGAGAACCTCGGTATATACACATTTTGAAAACTGATCAATAAAAGTTAATTCCTCTTCTATTCACTTTATTAGCTATAGATTGTTCCCAATAATAATGGCATTTATTTACTCAAAATATGAATTGTAAGACTAATAAGAACCAGATACTCTTCTTTGGTAGAGGAAAGGAAAAACTGCTGCAATTGATTGGAGTGAGAGTATTTAGTGCATATGAATCAAGTTTGGCACACAGATAACAAACGTGGTGTTTAAAGATAACATTGGGAGAAGGCCAAATTTTTAAGCAGATAGATTTGGTGGTGGTAGTTTTGGGATGTCTTCATCAGAGGTTTTCTATTGTCTTGATTAAGAAAAAATGTCATCATTTGGTAATGTGGTAATAAAGGCAATGCTTTTGAATTTAACATAAATCCAAGAATATTTATGTGTTTTTATCACAGTAAATACATATCCACAGATGCAGGAAAAGAATAAGTTTAAAGTTTTATCTGGGAAGACTCAGAAATCCTTTTAGATACAGGGGAAAGAGAAGAAGATAGTTCATTGCACATACAGGGATATGATTAGAAAGATTATGTGATTAAATGTGGTATTGCTTGGAAATGAAGATGTGAAGGTTTTGAATCAATGGTGGAAATCAATCTATTTCCCCCTAGTTGGGGGAAATAGACAAATATTGGTTGGGGTGGTGGATATAAAGAGAATGAGCTGGAGGCACAGGAATGAGGGTTCTAGAATGAAATGTTTGCAACTGAGATTTTAGGATTGCAACTAAGGGTCATAACATATTTGTGTGTTTTCAGATCAGTTTAGTGGATCATAGGTAGTGTTTTCAAATAAAGTAAAACACAATAGAATATAGTAGAAGAGAAGAGAATATTTAGCACACTGTAAATATTATAAATGGGTATTTTTGTTTTTTTCTAAAGGCATTATTAAGGAGCAATTTTAGATACATGGCAAAATTAAAAGGAAAACAAGGAATTTTCCATAGACCCTGTTTCCTTGCACTTGTACAGCCACCTCCATGTGTGTTACAATTAATAAAGCCACACTGACACATCATAACCATCCAAAGCACATCATTTACATTAATGCTCACTCTTGGCATTGTGCATTCTCTGGATTTAAGTACATATATAATAACATGTATCCAACATTATGGTTCTAGATACAATAGTTTCCACACCTTAAGAATCCTCTGTGTCCTGTTTCCCTCCCCAAGTGCAGCCCCTGACAATCTCTTATCTTTTTACTATCTCCAAAGTTTACCTTTTCCAGGAGTCCCTATAGTTGGAACCACACAATATATAGCCTTTGGGGATTGGTTTCTGTTCTTTAAAGTATGCATTTAAAGTTCTTAACATGCCTTTTCATGGATCGATATCTTCTTGCTCTTTAATGCTAGTAATATTCCCTTGTATTGACCTACTAAAGAATATCTAGATTGCTTCTAAATTTTTTTTTTTTTTGGTACTGGGGATTGAACTCAGGGGTACTGAACCACTGAGCTACATACTCTGCCCCATTTTGTGTTTTATGTAGAGACAGGGTCTCACTGAGTTGCTTAGCACCTCGCCATTGCTGAGGTTGGCTTTGAACTCTTGATTCTCCTGTCTCAGCCTCCCAAACTGCTGGGGTTACAGGCTTGTGCCACCGCGCCCAGCTTGCTTCTAATTTTTGACAATTATGAATAAAACTCTTATAAACACCCATGTGCAGTGTCTCATGTTCATGTAAGTTTTAAACTCCTTCAGCTGAAACCAAGTAGCACAATTGTGGATCATATCATAATGGTATGTTGGTATGTTTAGTTTGTTAAGAATAGCCTGTCTTCCACAGTGGTAGCACCATTTTACACTCCCATGAGAGAGAGAGAGAGAGAGAGAGAGAGAGAGAGAGAGAGAGAATGTTTTTCCATATCCTTACCAGCATTTGAAATTGTCAGTATTCTAGATCAGATTTTAGCCATTGGCCATTCTCATATGTATGCAGTGGTATCATGTTGTTTTAATTTTCCTTTCCACTGACATATGTGTAAAGTCTATGTTCATATGCTTATTTACTATCTGTATATATTTCTTATCAAGGTGTCTGTTAGGATGTTTGGCTCATTTTTAGATTGCGTTGTTTGTATTTTGTTGTTGAGAATGTTTTTAACAGCGATTTTTTCCAACACACACAACACATCCCTGGGCGAATGTGTGTATATGCATATATATCCTGGCAATTATATTATTTTTCCATTGAGTATATTAAAAAAATTAGAACCACTTCTGAGTACAGAAATGAAGTGGCTGAAGTAGTTTGAAAGAGACTAAATCATTGAGGGGAGAAACTAGAGGACTAGAAAAAAAAAAAACAATCTATTATTTCTGTTTAGATCTTTGCTCTTTCTTTCATGATCAACTAAGCAGTATTTATTATTCCTTTTAAAAAGCAAGCATTTGGTCCTATGTTTTTGCTTTTGTGTTTTCCCTTACTCTACTTTGACATCTGAATATATTTCTTTTCTTCTATGACAGGGAAATGGGTTTTATTTGTTTTTTAATATCGTAATTTAGATCTTCCTTGTCAACTGCCATCCTTTCTTCTCTTTTGAGACTATAATACTTTCAAAGTATTGCCTTATCCGAATCAAATATGAATTGATCAAATCATGATATATTAGCTTTAATTTCCATAGTTCTTTTTTCATATAGGAGTAGTTTAAATCTCTATGATAATATTCTATTAATATATTTTAATTATTATTTGACATTTCATAGTAGTCTAAGAATGTTTTTCAGGATAACAAGTATCTGATATTGGAAGTAAAATTTTTGCTCTTGTACATTTCCTATGCACAAAAATATATGAAGTCTCCAATATTTGAGTTCAGGAGTCTGTACCTGTCTGTCAATATTTTTCCAAATTATCCACTGAGTGAGAAATCATGTTGAAAGCTTGCTATCCTGAGAGATTACACTTTTTTCTCTTTAGCTCAGTTACTTGTTGCTTTATATAATTTGAGGCTTCCTCAATAAATACCTGTTAGCTAAGAATTACAAATTTTTTCTTGGCAAATTGCATAATGACTTAATGATCCTACCTATAACAGTAACTTCTATTTTATAGTATGCATATTCTGATTAATATTGCTCCTTTAGATTTATTAATATAGAATGTGTCATATAGAATGTGTCAATTCCTACCTTTGACATTTTCTTTGCTTTCCAAATTTATGAGTTCTTTTTATAAGTATTGATTAATTAAAGTATAATTTAAAAAACCTCTGACACTTTTGTTGTCTTCAGGAAACCCCACTTTAATGTTTTCTTATTGCAGATAGGTAATGGATCCAGTTTCTACTTAAGTTTTTTGTGCTAGTTTCTTAGATTGTTGTGGGTAAAGGTGGTCCTTCCTGAGTTTTTAAATGGCTATTTTTAATTATTTTAAATTAATTATTGCTTTGTGGTTTAAAAAGTTGTTACAGTGTCAATAGTAGTACATCAAAGCTTTAAATTATACTTTATCCAGACTCTAATGGTTCTTCATTATGAGAACACTCTATATATTTATCCCACCATAGTGCCAAATATCCTAGCTATCTTCTATCCCACTTATCATTGTGTGACCCAAGAATAGGTAGTTTTATCTGGGGTTTCTCATCTCTAAAATGGATACAACTATAAAATAATGCCCACTTTCAACAATGTTGTGATTACAAAATGATTTACTACAGGCAAATTGTAACTCGGCCCCACCCTGTTCCCAATAAATCAGAACTCTAAGTAGAAGGTGGTCTTCTCCATTGAATTTGAAAAGTCTATTGCTCTAGTATTTCTGTGTCAGCTTCCACTGGACAAATTCATGTAAGTGTTAAAGTTAGGAAGATTATAGCTCATCTCCATGCCATGACCTATCCAATTATTATGCTTTACCTCCTGAGATGTTCATTCCTGGCCTCCACTTCTTCTCCTTACAGGATGTCCCTGGTTGGAGGAACAGTTTTTGCAGAACACTGTGGTTTTGGCAGGTTGAGAACAATTTTCAGTTGAGTAACTAAAATAGGCTACCCTGCTGTTCTAAAGAAATTTTCTTTGTTAATAACAGGTTTTTACTGTTAAATATCTCCTAATATCCACAAACCCTGAGGATTTTCCATTTAAGTTCTTCATGTTTATTTATGCACTTATTCTAGTAAGCACAAGTTCTATGTCTTTATCCTTTTAATGATTTACTTAATATTTAACCTTAGGGATAGAAGCTCTCTGATTTTATGGGAATGATAGAATTAAACTGCCTCCCACAGAGTCCCTACAGGTGTAAGAGATAAAAGATGCACTTGGAGAATGTGTCTCAGAAGGATACATAGTTATGTCTTATGGAAAATAATACACAGAGCCAGACTAATTGGGATTAAAATGCCCACCTTTTTGGGATAGTACAAAAAAAGTACATTACCAGGATAAAATACAGAGAAGAAAAAGAACAATATTGAAAAAATAAAGAAGTAAACTGGTGAAATTCTAAGCATCTGAACAAAATAAAATATCACTGTTTATCATGAGCATCTCTCTATAATTAAAATTGAAAACTCCTGTTAATATTGAAGATAGATATGCTTTTTACAAGTTCTTTTATTTAATCAAGATTTTTTAGATATTTAGGTATCTGATTAATCAAATATTTCTATCATATATTAAATATAAATGTATCATGAGAATAATTTTTCACATTAACATTGTATTTATTAATGAAGAATTTATGATGATTCATAAGAAAATTATAAACTTTAAAGGCATTAAACAGGAAATATTTTATTTTTAGGAAAATAATATTCTAATAAAATACTAAAAGAATTCACAAGTTAAAAATGCTATTCTATAAATATAAAGATTTTTGAAAAGAATGAAAGCTTGAAAAAATACATTTGGTCAAAAAATTTCTCTCATCTTAAGCCTATTATTACATTTGATCAATTGATTTACATTGATTTACATTGATATAAAATGTTGATTTCAGTTAGTGTTCAAATAGTATGTGTAAGACCCTGGGCACAATCCTTACTGCTGATAAAATCATGCATGAAATTGAAAAATTTCAATACGGAAATTTTCTTTGCAGTAGTAGTTTTCCAACACGAGAAATGCAAATGCTTATATTTCACATATCAGCCCACTTAATTTCAGAGAATTTCAGTGTATTAACTCTTAAGCTCTCTGAAGGTGTAGAAGATCTTTCCAGAATAAGATAATCTTGATGATTTTAAGTTTTAAGTGTAAATTCAATATATATTTTTGGATTGGTAATTATAAGAACAAAGAATTTTGTATCACGTGAATATGAATTTTCCTTATAAATATTTAACTTGTGACTATTCAAATTTTTGTGTCTTTATGTATCTCTAGACATCAGAGTTTTCATATTAACTATGGGGCTAAATTGATCAGTTTTATTGTTCATCTAGATCATAAAATGCTTCAACTTACTATGAATGACTCAATAATGCACAAAAATGATCCAGGTCCATGAATGTAATTATACATTTCTAATTATTTTATAGTATAATTTTTGGAGAGAGACAATACTCCACTATGTTTTCATGTTTCTGTACAATTAGGGCTGACCAAAATGCATAGTGATAAGATGTTTAAAGAAAATGCTTTGAAGTAAGATGCAGCAAATTCCTCCAGACTATCAATTATTATCCATCAATTATTATCTCTCCTACCTTCTGGAAAGGTAAGAAAAGCCTGGGGAATTTCTCATCTTTTCTCTAGAGGATTTATTTATATTTAAATCTAAGGTCCCTTTCTCTCTGAACAGAGGAAGAGACACTGTGTCAGCTTCTCTAAATAAATTTTCAGTCTTCTAACCTTGCGGTTTTTTCCCTGGGTTCAGCCTCAATGCATGTGTAGTTTAGCATCAGGCTTTTATCAATCACCCCATGGGGATTAGGACTCAGGGAACTGGCACTAAGCTGCTCTATGAGTAATAATCTGTTCTCTAATAGAGATCTTGTATACTCTTTCAGTAAATAAGTAAATACATAAAACCTAAAACTTAATTACTTATTAAGTCTGATCTCTTTCTTGTTTTAAATATCATAAATTTAATATTTGATTTTTACAGAATATTCTTGGGCTCCTATATGTTACAGGAATTATGCTAAATTCTTTTACATGTGTTTCCTTAATTAATTTGAAATTATATTAATGAACCTACTGTAAGAGTCAAGTTCCATATTAAAATAAGGCAATAAAATGTATATGATTTGCACTTGCTCTAGAGCAACCAATCCCTAATGTGTAACAAATAGTTTTGAGGTGCTGTGATACTGAAAAAAGAGAGGCAGACATATCTGGGATTGCACAGAATACAAGTCATCAGGGGACTTAAGGACAGAAGAGGGGCATGACTGTTACAACTCTAGATGGTTACAGTCATGTGAAGTTGAATCCATATGGCATAGTTTAGAAATAAGGTTTAGAAATCATAAGCATGCTTATCACAAAACCTTCATGTATTATTTATATGTCTGTACCCACCTTTAAATCTTCTGTCTTCCACTAAGTAACACATCAAAGAGTTATTTCTTTCTTTTTATCTGTACCTAAGCTAAAGCCATATAAGTATGCCAGAAACATTTTAGCTAAGAAATATTAGGAACCTATAGACTGAACAACCAATAGAAGAAAGAGTCAGTCAGTTTGTGAAAAACACACATTAATTTGCAAGCTGGTGAGCTTTACTAAAAAATTTAGCTTGGATGCATTATTAGATTGAAGCATATGGCTAGCTGTAGGATTGCTGGGTCACACAATTATAGTAATAAAATTAGCCTTCAATTTTTCAGACTAAAAAAAGGATCTTTCCTAAAACGGTCACAGTGATTTAAACACCAGCCTACAGATAAAGAGAGTATCACCTTTTCTTCAGAGCCTCAAAAACATTTTCAGAATTTAAAATTTTGTTACTAGATGTGAGATGGTTTGTAATTGTGGTGGCAATTTACATGTTTGTTACTCATGAGCTTGAAAATGTGTGTGTGTGTTTGCACACACACATGCATGTGTGTTTCATGTATCTATTTGAAATGCCTGTTTTATTTATGAAGTGCAACTTTTTTTCTAGAATGAATTAATTGTACATAATTTTTTTTTTTGCTATTATTAAATCTATGCCAGTTTTCTTATGGCTAGTTTTTTTTCATGACACCCTATTTCTCTTTTACTCTCAACTCTTCTTTGCCCTTAAGAATTAATTAGGTGTGTTGGGCTGGGGTTATGGCGCAGTGGTAGCGTGCTCGCCTAGCATGCGTGAGACACTGGGTTCGATCCTCAGCACCACATAAAAATAAAATAAAGAAATTCTGTCCACCTACAACTAAAAAAATAAATAAATATTTAAAAAAAATGAATTAGGTGTGTGTTTGTGTAGACAACTCAGTTGCATTTTCACTAGCTTAGATATTTAGGCTTTTAACTAGAGTTTTAGTCCCTCTATAGCTATTTAAGTAGATATTTGGGGATCACATGTACCAAATTCATTTTAGCTTTTCACTTGTTTCAAATGTTCTGTTTAACTTTTCCTATTTTCTTGACCTTTTCATGGGTCAAATAATTTTTTTCTCTTTCTCCTTCTCACCATTTGGAATATTTATACTCTGTGTCTGTCTTAATGATTACAACAGAAATGACAACACACTTACAAAGCACATCATGATATCAATTAATCAATCTAATCAATATCATTTCATGTCCTCCTCAACAATACTCTTACTTTTGTATCTATTACCTTACATAATTTTGTTGTATAATATAATTTTATTTTTTAAAAAGCAAAAACACAATGTTACTTTTTTCTGCTGTCAGTAGACATGAAATATACACACACATTTACCACAGATTTTGCTCTCTATTTTATCTTTTACCTCTGACTTTCCATCTAGAATCTTCTTTGCCTTCACCGTATATGTGGTTCCATGCAACATGTCTGACCTTTGACAGATAACCATAAAACATACCAAAAGGCAAGAAAAGCAAACAAAACTCTGGCTGAAAAGACAAAGAAATTATTATAATCAGACTCAAGAATGATACAGATGTTGTAATTATAAGACTGAGAGTTTGAAATAATTCTCTTTAGTATGTTAAATACTGATAGAACAGGTAAACCACATGCAAGATCAAATAGGCTACTTAAGCAAAGAGATGGAAACTATCAGATTGAATAAATGAAAATACCAGATATAAAAATACATTTCTTCATAAGAAGTAAAGAACACTTTCAGCAGTTACATCAGGAGATTAGGAAAAACTGAAGAAAATTAATAAATCCAAAGATAGGTCAGTAGAAATTTTTCAAACTAAGACTCAAGGAGACCAGAGTAAAACTATAAAAAAGAAAGAAAAGGCCATTATAATTGATAATATCAAATGTTATAATATACGTGTAATTAGAATCCCAGAAAGAAAAGAAGAATTAAGCACAGGAAATATTATGGAAAAAATGACTGAAATTTCACTAAAATTAGCTTATAGACACTAAAGCACAGATCCAAGAGCTTCCAAGAACATAAATTAGGATAAGTAGCATAAAAAAGAAAAAAAAAAAGCAAATTAAACTTAGGCATATTATATTAAAACTGTGAATAATAAATATAATCTTTAAGTTCAGTACGATGGGAACTTATCTACACAGACAAAAATGAGAATTATGGTAGATATCCTGTTAGAAATCACACTAGAAGGAAAACAGTGGATTGCTAAAGGAAACATACAAACAAAAATTTATCAACACAGAAATTTATATCTAGAAAAATATCTTTCAAACGTAGAAAACTAAATACTTTCTCATTTAAACAAGTGGTAATTTCCAACAGATGGGCCTTAAAAAATATGTTAAAACTCTGCAAACAAAATGATCTTTGTAGCTTTAGAAAGGATCTTTACAGAGAAATGAAAAATATTTGGAATGGAATAAAAAGTTTGAAGGGTATATATGATTTTTGTGTCTACATACATATGTGTATACATATGTATGTACACACACATACACACACATATATAAGCCAATCTTTCTTTCTATATGTATATACTTATTATGTGTATGTGATAGTACTTTAAAGATAACTATAATTTTCAAGATTATTTAAAGATAACTGCTTTTGAAGCACTAATGGTAAGTGTTTTAATTGAGGGAATTGAGTAATGAATTAACAATAGTAATGATAGTAACAACAGTAATAATCATAATTGGCTAGTCTCATATAAATTATAATTATATTTAAAATGATACAGATGATGCAACTTGACGTTAGTTATCATTCATGTTAAATAGAAAAGTAGCAATTTCTATTTCCTCGTCCTTTTTTTGAAATAACACCCAGGAGATTGGATAAAGAAAGGAAACAGAGGAGTCTGTTAACATTTAAGTACTGGTATATACTTATTTCATTTTATTTAATGTGGATTGTAAGGGCTGTTCCATGTTATAAACTTAGAAACTCCTCCAGCACCGAGATATTGTAACCTTCTTCTGGGCACTCTCCTCATCCTTTTTTTTTTTTTTAATCATATAGTACAAAAGTAGATTCTCAGAGTGTTAAGGAATTTTTAGTTTTCTATATCTGGTTATATGGTCACTATCATAAAGAAAAGAGTTATGTAAAATTGTTATTTATATTAAATAATGGAAACAAATTATTTGGATAAAACTATGCCACATATTTTTCTTTAATCAAAGCTATCTACAAAAGCTATAAAGTTACCGTACACATAAAATCTTGTAAAAAGTCTTAAATGTAATGTGTACTATATACACATAAGTATTTAACTTGGGTATATCTGCTAGTCGTTTACAAAGTCAACCCTAAGTAATGAACTGTACTTTCATGTAAAATTAAAGGAAAATATATATTCAATAATAGGTTCCATTTCTCTGGGTAATTGCATTCACCATCTTCACACAATAAAACTCCAGAAAAATTATCCCTGTCAAAGTTTCTTTTTTCCCCTCCATTGTAGTGACTTGCTAACAACTAAACATTGTTATTTTCCTTCATCGAATTTAATAAGGAACATTAATCACCCATTAGTTGGTTCTTTAGCTTAACGTTATTTGCTCTAGTCCACAAATAAGACAGCTATGGCTTGAAGTTGTTAGCATTGGAATTCTATTAGGATATAGCATTTATCTTGTCCCTTCATATTAGTTCAGTTAATTGCATTTGATTTTTTATTATTCTATTTAATGAAAAATATACACTGCTACATGCAGGGCCAGCCCAAAGCAAAATAGTTAAGCTAATTAATGTATGTCTTCAGTTTCTCTCTGTTCATTAATCTTTCATATTTAGGAAGATGCCTATATAAAAGTTATTAAATTAAATGATTGATCAAGAATGTTGGCTTTTCAATCATTGTTGCAAGTGACCTGAGAGTTTGGAAGAGTTGAACCTCCTATAAGACTATTGCCCAAAGTGTCCACACATTAAATGATCACAAATGTACAATAATCTGGATGAATTAAACATGTTAATAATATAATTCAAGACAAAACCTGAAGCACCCAGTCAATATAGGAGAAGCCAAAGACAATGGAGGAAACCAGTGGTTTCTATCATGCATTAGTTAATCCCATAGATTACATGAGAATGAATTACTCATTAGTGACCATATGGTTGAAAGTAAATCATGAACAACCTTTCTTTAAGAACATTTAGACACATGTTTATGTTGTCATAAAGAAGGAATTTGCAGAGGCTAGAATTAATGCAAAAGTCGGAGTACTTGGAGATAATCAATCAACAGACAGCTTTTACCAGAGACTTCCTATAGATGCCATGTCTTAGTTCAAGTTGCTATAACAAAGCTGGGGAGTAGCTTAAATAATGATCACTAATTTGTGACAGTCTGGAATGCTGAGGAGTCCATGCATGATGATGGAGCTGGTAGATGCAGTGTCTGGTTAAAGCCCATCTTCTGGCTTATAAAAAGGCATCTACTTGCAGTATACCCACACTAGAGAGAAAGAGAGGGGGAGAGAGAAGGAGGGAGAGAGGGAGGGAGAGGGAAAGAGAGAATTTCCCTCACATCACTTTTCTTTTGTGGGGTGGCATACCGGGGATTGAACTCAGGGGTACACTGAGCCACATCCCTCAGCCCTATTTTGTGTTTTACTTAGAGACAGGGTTTCACTGAATTGCTTAGCACCTCACCGTTGCTGAAGTTGGCTTTGAACTCTTGAGATTCTCCTGTCTCAGCCTCTCAAAGTGCTGGGATTACAGGCATGTGCCACTGCACCTGGCTCACATCTCTTCTTACAAGGGCACTAATTGCACGCCCTTGGGCTATAACCTCATAACCTTCCAACACATTGGGGAAGAGGCTTCAACATACAAATTTTGAAGGAGTGCTGTATTCAATCAATAGAACCCAACAAACAGTTGTTGGTTGGTGGATTGGTGGGTGGGTTGGTTGGTTGGTTTGTGTTGGGCTTTTTGCAATACTGTGAAATGAGCACAAAGGCGTCCTACCACTGAGCTACATCCCCAGCCCTTTTTAATTTTTAATATTTTTTAAAATTTTGAGGCAGGGTTTAGCTATGCTGCCAAGGCTGCCTTTGAATTTGCAATCCTCTTGCCAGAGTCTACTTAGTAGCTTATGTTAGAGGTATGCATCGTGATACCTGGCTTGAAATTCTGTTTTGATGATTACATGAACTATAGAAGACTTAAGGTAAAACCCAGTTCCCATGCAAGACATCTAACACCCACATAAATTTCATTGCCCCGAATATAACATTTGCCAAGTAATTGTGAAAGAGAAATAAATGTAACTTGTAATAGGAAACTGGATATTTTAAGTTTAGTGCTGGGAACTAAAACAAAAGTAAACAAAATGAACAAATAAAATACCCTTCAAGCCAGGCATGGTGGCACAAGCCTGTAATCCCAGCACTTTGGGAGGCTGAGACAGGAGAATAGTGAGTTCAAAGCCAGCCTCAGCAATGGTGAGGCGCTAAGCAACTCAGTGAGACCCTGTCTCTACATAAAACACAAAATAGGGCTGGGGATGTGGCTCAGTGGTTGAGTGCCCCTGTGTTCAATCCCCAGTACCAAAAAATAAATAAAATACCCTTCAAATGTAGCTTAGAAAACTGGATATTTGTATGTAGAAGAATGAAATTAAGAACCTATCTCTCACCATGCACAAAAGTTAATACACATTAGATCAAAGATCAAGGAATTAGACTAGAAAATTTACAACTGCTAGAAGAAAACCTAAGCTCAACACTTCAACAGATTGAAACAGGCATGGATTTCCTTGAGAAGACCCCTAAAGCTCAAGAAATAAAGCCAAAAATCAATTATTGGGATACCATCAAATTAAAAGCTTCTGGTCGGGCATGGTGATGCAAGCCAGTAATCCTAGCACTTAGGGAGGCTGAGACAGGAGAATAGCGAGTTCAAAGCCAGCCTCAGCAACGGCGAGGCGCTAAGCAACTTAGTGAGACCCTGTCTCTACATAAAACACAAAATAGGGCTGGGTATGTGGCTCAGTGGTCGAGTGCCCCTGAGTTCAATCTCCCGTACCAAAAAAATAAATAAAATAAAATAAAAGCTTCTGTACAGTAAAGGAAACAAGAGCTGAGGAGAAAATTTGAAGAATGGGAAAAGATTTTTGCCAACTGCTCCTGGCAAAAATATGTATATATCCAGAATATAGAAAGAACTCCTGAAACACCAAAATCACAAATAAACCAATCAATAAATGGACGAAAGGACTACATAGACATGTCTCAAAAGAAGAAACACAATGGCCAATAAATACATGAAAAAATGTTCAACATCCCTGGCAATCAGGAAAATGTAAATCAAAGCTACATTGAGATTTTATCTCATCCCAGTTAAAATGGCAATTATCAAGAATACAGATGATAACAAATGTTGATTTAGATATGGGGGAAAAGATATATTTATTCATTGTTGGTTGGACTACAAATTAGTAGAACCACTTTGGAGAGCACGATGGTAACTCCTCAAAAGTCTAGAAATGGAACCACCCATATGACCCAGCTATCCCACTCCTTTGTATTTATCCCAGAATTTTAAAATCCACAGCCTATAGTGATACAGACATATCAATGTTTATAACATTGTAGTACACAATAGTTAACTTATGGAACCAGCTCAGGTGAATGGATAAATAAAATGTGATATATATACACAATGGAATTTTTCTCAAGCCATAAAGAATGAAATTATAACATTTGCTGGTAAATGGATGGAATTGGAAACCATCATGATAAATGAAATAAAGCAAGAGGCAGAAAATCAAGGGTCAAATGTTTTCTCTCATATGTGGAAGCTAGACCAAAACATGGGAAAAAGTGGAGAGACTTTATGAAAATAGAAGAGAAGTCACAGGAGTAGATGAAGATGGAGGAGGGACTGGAAAAGGGAGTAATGGTGGAATAAAATTGACCAATTTATTCTGTGTACATATATGAATATGCCACAATACAGTGAATTTCACTAGTGTGCACATCAATAAAATATCAGTTTAAAAAGCTCTAAATAAATAGAAAACCAGTAGCCTAGAGGAAGGAAAATAAGAGGAGGAGGAAAAGAGGAAGTACTGGGGACTAAAGTGGAGCGAATTACATTCCATGTATACATGAATATCTTAAAACCCAATATTATGTATGACCTTAATGCAAAAAACTATATAACTCAAGAAAATAGGATGTTTAATCATACCTCATTCAGTAATTGATGGAGCATTTAAAAAATGGACACTAAAAAAAGTTAAAATTCAACACACTAGAAAGCTTAATCTTTAGGTATTTTATCCTTAGTATGTAATTTTTCAAGCATATACTGGCAGATATACCTCCAAAGTTCCCATGCACCACCATATCCCTGTCCCTAAGCAACACTCCATAACAATATAGTAGACGTGTATTATTATTTATATTCAACTGTTTACATTTTCCAGTTAGTTTTGTTTACTTTTATCTTTTTGAGTATATATTTAGATCATTTGTCTTCATCAAGAGGGGTGATTTTGGAAATGTCTGAATCAAGTTTTGTTGTTACAACTGTGGGAAGACATGCTACAGGTGTCCAGAGGGTGAAAGACTACATTGCTTAGACACTAGGCATCACCAAAATAATCGCTTGGTTCATAGTGTCCATTGTGCCAACTTTGACAAGCCTGGATATAGATAGATAGCCAGCTATCCAAGTAGATAACAAGTAGGAAGTTAGAATAGATGCAGAGGAAAATAGGCAGATATACTCATAAAGACTCTTTTGTTACATTAAAAACATAAGTTATAGAAAATTCAATGACAGCTTTTAAATACAGCATATCCTCAGTATTAGTGAATACATGAAGACATGAATGAAATTTTAGTTTTACCCTAAATAAATAGGAAGTAATTTCCCTAATATAATAGAATATCCTATTCATATTCAAATTTCTCCAATTTTCTCAAAAAATGTAGTTTATATTAGTATTTTTTAACCACAACAAAATCATTTTTATGTATAGGTTTTGTTGCTATGGTTCTAGTATTTTCTAAGCTGAAATTATTTCTTTATCTTTTTATTTTTTGTATTTTACTCTCCTAATGAATGGCTTCAAAAATTGAACCCATTCAAGAGGGAAATATTTTTGTGATGGTCACTTTAGGAAATATTTGTGAACACAGAAAGATTCCATGCCATTAGTGAGAAAGCAAACCCTTCTCTTTGGGATTAGGGGTACACTAAAAAGAATCATTCAGCCTTTCAGCCAACAATAGAATGAGTGGTCTTATCCCTAACTTTCTGTACCAAGAAAATCCTTTCCTCTCCAAAATATTCTCTTATATCATGAATTTCTCTGTGTGATTTCTTCTACATGGAACTAATGGCTCCAATGACTGTAGATTCTTTTGTATTTCTACCACTAACCATTGTTTCAATTGATGGTACAAGTATACAATATTGAGTAGAAAAAATCTCAGGAAATTATTCTCAGATCACCATCACAACAAAAGTCATCAATTTTGGCATTAATAATTTCACTTGAAGTTCAAGCCTATATATGAAATCACCTTATATGAATACTACCTATTCTTTTTTAAAATATTTATTGATGAGTTTATTATATAAATATTAACAACTGTTAGAAAAACATAACTATGGATTATATGTTTAATCTCATTCTTAAAATTTTTTCAAAAGGATATGGAAGGACAGGAAATTACTGCGTTTGCCATAGTGTAGCAGAGAAAAATATACAAGTGTATACATGTCATTAATTTCCTAATATTTATGATTTGAGCATCACGAGCTCTATATTTCTACTTCATTCTAATTTTTATGTATTGGATTTATACCCTGTCACAAATTTAATGTGCTCAGATATAGGTGCTCTGAAACGTGATATTGTGACAATTTTGAGTTGTTTGCCTTGAAAAAGAAAATACATATAATATATATATATTTTTCTCTTTAGTATAAGTTGTTTCTGCTAAGTGACACTAGAGATTGGATTTTTCAGTTTTACAATGAAGATGCCTAAATGGTTAGTCTGTAAGACTCACAGTAATCACTGGCCTTCTATGACTAGTTGCCTATAATCATAGTCATGGCTACAATCTTCTTCTAGAGAATGTTTCAACATTCCAAATGCTGTCTAACAATTCATCCAAATGGATTTGCTAGTCTCATAGGGAAATCAAAAAATTGTCAAACCTATATTTTGTTTCATTTTTATAATGTTGCCTTCAAATTCACAAGTAAACAGACCACTTTTCTGTTCTCTCTGGAAATGCAGTTCTGTGTGATATACTAAAGCAATAAGTCCCTTTTCTCATACTAATAAGCTGATGGGAATTCTTTTCACTTACTCTTTTTCTTTATACTAACCATTGTTTTATGTGTTGTTTTTACACCAAGTAAAGTACATTATTCCCAGAAAAAACTTAGCATATCTGTCATAACAGTTTTCATTCTTTATAAAAGAGATAAAATTTATTCAGATTGTGTTATGTATTTTCAGGCAGTATATTTTGCAGATTTATTTAATTGATATTTGCATGTCAAATTTTACACATATACACATATATTCATGTATATATAAAGGAGTGAACATTGGTATTCATTACATAAATTATACAATTCACCTTAAATTTAAATTTTAAATTTCTTCTTTGATTTTTAAATTTATGGGGGGTTTGATTATTTCAGTTTTTCAAATTTAGTGCTATAAGATGTGGTGCTAAAATAGAATAAATATTAACATATATTGAATTATCAAGATGGTAACTTTTAATTTAATTTTAATTTTAATTTTTTCAGATACATTTACCATCTATACCATTCCATAGAGTATGCAGTGTTTCTCAACTTTCTCTTTCACTATTGATCCAAGAAAAGGCTTTTTTTAGCTCCTAATCACACTCCCTCGGTAGCATTCATTTGTCTCTCCTGTTTATTCTGTTAATGTATTGTGGCCCTTTGGAGGCACACAAAGCACTGTAATATAACAACATTTTCCCTCTTTCCAAAACTAGTTCTCATTTGCTTATATCTGATTTTCACTCCCACTGCAAATAACTGCCTGGGATAGAGGCTAATGTTTATCTGAGAATTATCCCTACGAGGGTCCTTTCAAGATTTTCACACAGGATGACTTGTTTACTCCAAGCCTTTTCACTAATCTTTCTCATAACTCTCTTGTTCTATCATGTGTTTTGACTATAGTTCACCAAATACATATAATAATAATGAATTATTCTATTTCATTACATCCCAAGATATCAAATTTTAATAGCAGTCAACTGAAGATATGCAATTACATCTCAAAGTTGCAATAAATACATATTCTTAGCATACACACCTGGGGGAAAAGAGGTAACATAGAAACACACGGTAGACACATTGCTTTTTAATTTTTTAAAAAAATTATTACCATTTTGTCTACAATTCTGCATCTTATTCATGTATTTATCTGTCTGATACTTCTGTTAAGGGCAAGTTTTTCATGCAATTCTTTGCAATAGAAATTCATAAGGACAGTAGTCTTCACTTTCTAATATATGTTCTTAATCGTATTTCCCAAAATCATTTATAAAATTTGACAGCATAGAGAAATGTGGGATTCCTTTATCTTAAATATAATTATGATAATCAATCTATTTCTGTGGAAATACTTTGTTATTTATTATGGGCTTTTTTCTCTCATTTCTAAATAAGTGTTTTTTTCGTGTTATAGTCTATATGGCCTTAAATTTTTGCACTTAAAATTTAATTTAGCTGAAATTTATTTGGGTTAATGAAATAATTATAGGACCATCTAATTTTGTCATCTGTGGTCTTTACAACCATGGTAGGATAATTAAAAAATCAAACTTCTTGTGCTATCATGTAAGAGACTAGTATTTTCAAAATTGAGTAGGGCCTGTTAACAAAACCAAAATCTTTGTATAAGAACTCATTCTACTCACATGTACTCAATTAATTAATTCACACAGCCTCTTATAAATAAATAAATTTATTCATCATTTATCAGCCCCTTATTTTGGGTAGAATGTGTTGCAGGTTGTAGAGATATAATCTTGAGTTCAGTGCAACACTAACTCTCGAGGTTGACATAGCTTAGTTGGAGGGATAGATACGTGCATATTTAATAACAGTACAACCAAATAGTTATCTTTGAATTTCTCTGCACAGGCCAAAGAGGATCACAATACAAATTACATGGCATAAATTTCACACAAAAATTCTGATTGTGTCTTTTTGGGATGATGAAAAATGATTTAAGTGTTTGGATGGATCATATTTTTCAAATACTTAGAAATGTTAACCTATTAATTGCAATTATCAAAAAATGACAATATGTATTTTTTAACATATATTTAAAGAAATTGTTTTACCATCCTTAGAAATATCCTCGAGTGTAATCTACTCACAATATTATATGCACATGTCCTTAAATCACACTTTACAAAGAGTGGCATGAATTCTATTTTTGGAAGCATAATCTCTTAATTTTAGTTATATTTCTTCTAGGTCTTCTTCAGATACTCCTTTTATTTTATTTTCCTAAGAATTGAGAATATTAAATATTTTTAGTTGTAAAAAAAATAACCTTAAAAAGCAAAACTGTTTTGGCTTGATAAGAATTGACTTTGACATATATATTTTTTTGAAAAAAAAAAAGAGGCAAATCTCATAGCAATAGGAACATAGTCTCAATATATCCAAGCAAGGGAAATGTCAGGAATAATTTTTGTTGGTGATATTGAAAGAAACATCTTTGAATATACTTATAGTATAGAATATTACAAACAGTAGACAGATTGTTCCACTTTTTATGTAAATAGTTAGAATGACTTTACATTTCAAATATAAACTGATGTTAGGTTGAAATTAAATGTAATACTAAGGGACCTAATTCCTATAAAGGATAGACACTAATATTACAGTGAATTTTATAAATTCAAGGACTAGAATTGAGGAACACCAGAGACTATTTTTGTTATTCATGTTACCAGCTCACATTTTGGGGATGCAATCTCAATCTCACTTGCTTCATTATTCAATAACACTTTCTATTTACACTCTGTTGTGAGAACTAATGAGACCAAATCACCTCCTAAAACTTTATAAAGCGGAGACATTTCATGACTCACTGATACATAACTTGTGAATATTATTGACAAAAGCACTATGGAAGAGAGCAGAAACTTGGCTTTAGACAAGATCATGGTCAGGGACAAATGAAGCACTCAAATCAAAAAACCAGCATCCAAATCAAGAAGCTAAACATTATCAACAGTCCCACAAACGGACCATTTCTTTTTAACTCAGAATTTATTACCTTCAAGATGATACTGGCCTGTCATTTAACAGTACAGTTTAGATTTACCTGCTTTAGTATTTCATATAAATGGGAACATTTGTTGTGGTGTCCTTTGGGAGATGCAGTTATTTATCAGTCATTTTCATCACTGTATAATATCCCCTGATTTGAATAACTACAATTTATTTATTTATTATACTATCAATGAGCATTTGTTTTTCTTTGAGGTGCTGTTGCATGTCATGCTGCTATGATTGTTTTCTTATATACCTTTTAGTAAAGATATGAATGCATTTCTCTGAGAGATGTACTTAGGAATGGAATTATTGGGTTGTCCAATTTGCTCATGCTCAGCTTTGGTAGAGAATACCTAACAGTTTGCTAACTGACTTCCCTATTATGCTCCCACCAACAGTGAATGAGGACTCATGTTCCTCATGCTTTGCCACTTTGCATCCTTTGAAAATATCCTTTGATATTTTCCCATCATTAATCTTTGCTATAGTACTATGACTTTACTATTCTCAGAATTTATGTTTTCATGAAATATTTTATATTTTCTTCTTTAGTTGTAAGTTCTAGAATGTAAAGTCCATGAGACTTATTCTGTTGTGTTAAATTCTACATGTAGTTTCTTGAAAAACTAACTGACATATGGTACATAATTAAATAGCTGTGAATGAATAAATAAATATACATGTTTTCATAAATGCAGAAAATGGGTGGGGATAAAAAGGTGCATTTATTTTTCTTCGGATAGACTCTAAAGTGTAATAAAAATTAAGCCTATATGGCATCATGCTCACCATTAGAATTTTTCTTAAAATTTGTATTTCACATAGATTAGATTCTCTGAAAGAAAGTCTTTAAGAAAACTGGAATAAATCAACATATTTGGCTGGATAAATTGATATAAAAAGAATGTTTTTATTAAAAAGATAGAATTACATTGAAATCTTGGGGAAAATTCAAAATATGATAAAGCTTGTTTAAAAAGTATATTCACATTTTTAGAAAGAAATATCTATATCAACATTTTAATTATTATGCTTAAATTTTTAAACAGGACAGTTCGTTTCCTGTCATGTTCCATCACTGCCAGAGTTATCAAGTTAGGGAATTGTAGAGTTACATCTGACAGTTCCTTGAGTTTGAAGATGATTACTCTGTTTCTCACACTACAAAACCCAATTCTAAAATTTCACAGCTAGAAAGACCTAGAGTCCTTTTAACTTAACCTAGCTCTTATTTTCAGTTTTTAAAATTGTGAATTCTGGAAGATTATACTACTAGTTCTATATAAGTTTCAAATGCTGGCATCAGGAAGAAAAGAGTCATACAGTCTTCCTATTAAAATGTATTATTAGCATGATTTATCAACTGAAGTTCAGAGTTTGGAGACCTAAGCACTAATATTAGAATATATGTCTGTGTATACACACAAAATTATCTTGTTGAACATTAGGTGAATGACAAAAATTATGATGTATAGACCACAACTGCATTTGCTACTAATATAAAATTCTGTTTTGATAATTAAAATATAAATGAATACAAAGTAAAATAAAACCTTGTGGTAAACTAAGAGTGAAACAACTCATTTAACTTCCATATCCAGTGCTACTTTGTTTAAATAAGTCTGACATAAAATCAATCAAATGTAATATGTAGATCAAACTTGAACCATGTACAACTTAAGTAAGCTAAGGAAGATTTTCTTACATATAATAGTGAAAAGGCCTTCAGATTTGCTGAAGTATTATATGTTACAAAAGAGAAATCACCTTCATTTTTAAATCGCTTTATCTCTGGTTGCCATGAAAGAAAAGAATATGTGCAGATATTCAGCTGCATGGATAACAGGCGGGAACCTTATTGTACCTAAAAACAATCATATTTGTTCTTGATTTTATTGTGTAGTAGTAAGCCTGATCTTCTGACTCACTGGTTCCCCATAGCTCTACAGCTCCGATTATGAACATGTCTGTGTAATTATGCAGATGGTTGTGTGCTACGAAATATTATTTTTTCCTTTAGTTCATGAAAGTAAAATATCTTTTCTACTATCTGACAGAGGCACTGTAACTCATATGCAAGATACAGAAGGTCAAAGAAGAAAAAACAAGGGGATTGAAAGTTTTAGGGAGAGTGTCTTACATGTTATTCTATTTAACAAAGGGGGATGAGTAATGTGTTAAATCATGGGAGAAAAACAGGGTAAAATATCAAAGAAAGAAAAATAAAGGAAAGGAAGGGATAAGAAGAGAAGTGAAGGCAAGGGAAGGGAATAGAAGGGAAGTTTGTAAGAGAAGAAATAATGGAAATTCCAAATGCTTATGGGACTTCTCCCAAGCTTGTAATTATCTTCACACATCCAAAACTCTTTCTCCCCTCTCTGATAAAAGCAATGAAATGTGTTCATCAAAATACCAGGCCTTGGTTGTATTTTTCCTGGATATTTTAATGATACTAATAATTTCTATGAGACACAGTGATAAACAATACAGCAAGAACTGCATCATTAATTATTTAGATGGCTTGAAGTCCAGTCCCATTATTGCAATTCATTAACTTCTGTAATAATAAGTGAAGACTATATCCACCAAGTTGAAAGATTCATTAAAATAAATATAATTAACTAGGAATTAAATGCTATATCAAGAACATCAGTAAGTTTGTGAAATCAAATGGTTTCTTCTATATGTTACCTTGTTTGATCTACCAGCAATATTCAGTGAAATCTTTCACCATCTTTATCTTCAAAGACTTTCTTCTTTTGGTTTCTATGGGAGCTCACTCTAGTACTATTTCTTTCACTTCATTGACTGCTCTTTCATAATTTCCTTTTCTGAAAAATTTTCTTTAAGCTTCAGTCTGATATAATCCAGAGAACACTTTCTTGATTCTACTCTCTTCTCTATCAAAATAGGGTACACAAGTGACTTTATTAATCTTTTAAATTTAAATGGAATACACTAACAACAACTCCCAAATTTTTATTCCTGTAATGACCATGGGGGCATATCTATTTTTAGATATGGAGGAAATTTTTATACACTGTTCTCATTATTAAGAACTTAGCCCAAATAGTCAAGAAAATAATAGGAATTTTACTGAACATATTTTATGAAGAAGTGAATGAAAGCCACTTCTCACGTTCCTTAAAGAAAAAGGAAAAAATAATGGAGTACAGAATTAGTTTGTAAGGTTTGTAATATTGGCAACTATATTAATTAAAGTAAGGAAAAATTAAAGAAAACAAGTTAAAAAAGCATTTAGCATAATGGAATTCTCATCATTAACATTAATGTCTCTGAAGAATATTTAATGATATTCAACATTTCTTGGTTCAATGTTACATTATAAAAACAGGAAAACTGAAAAAATTATTTTCTTCAGCAGAACGTGTTCTGAAATTCTAAAAACAGAAGAAATTATCATTGCTCTTGTGTAAATATGCTGACATATATTTGAAATGTTCCATATAATTTACAGAATATGTGTGAAATATATGTTAACTTCTGCATATGAAATAGTGAAAATATAGTCATGCTCTGAATAATAATATTTTGGTCAAGGAATTACTACATAAATAATGATGATCCTATGAGATTACATCACCTGGCTATGTCTTGGTCATCATAATCTATGAAAGTACATTTCATCATATGCTTAATAATGAAACTGCCTAACAATACATTTCTCAGAAAGTGTTCCCGTCATTATGTGGTGCATGGTTATAGATATGTTCAACACCAAATACATTGTTTGACATAAAAAATGCATTATATACATCTTTTCATCCTGTTTTTATGCAAAATTCATTCACCTATATTCTTCTCCCTTTTCATGACTACGTTAATTCTCATAAATATATCTCACCATGTAGACATACATAGATCCATACTAAGTTGAGTATGTCTTCATTTTTTATGTCATTGGATCACATCTTGAGGGAAAACAGATTTTTAACAGAGTTAAAAAATAATCAAGAGCACTACTAACTCACCTGAAGATAGGCTTATGCAACAAATTATTTTTAAGATAGGTCTGGAAGTGGGGTTAGTATTGCCAGGTGGAGTAGCCACATAAGTCATTCTAGGATGTGTTAGAAGGAGGTTGTCAAAGTGAGATCCACCCAAAATGGCTAGAAGATAAAAGTAAAAAGAATACCCAAACCTCCTGCTCATCCTCTCTTAACAAATATGGAAAATATCATTCCAATAATTTTTATGTGTGCCTGGGACAGTATTATTGAAGGATTTGCTTTTACCTTTGGTTTTATATTGCATTTTGTTTTTGGTGGTTTCTTTGTTTTCCTGAGGAACTTCCCTTTCTCCTCTAAGCTATGTATATTTCTAAGTATAAGGAGAAGAATTGCAGTGCACTAAACCAAACATCAGGTGCACCTTTCAGTGAAGGTCTTAAAAATAGCATGAAGGGAACCAGTGCATCTAGAAAGTGAGAGCACAACAGGAGCTCAATGGAGGAGCAGAAGTAGCGTGAAGGCATTAGATAGCATCACAGGAAGAAAGTATGCGTATAAAGGGAATTCAATGAGAGGCCTTAGAGAAATAACAAGAGAGCAGAGAAAAGCCATCTGCACCACACAAAATAAAATGTACCTCGACACATAAAAGAGAATGGCACACGTTAAGAGAAAATTCATGAAAACAACTGAAAGGGTCTATGAGACTTTTTAGTGGGGTTATTAAAGGTCAAAAGAAATAATGATTGCTGAACCCTGAGAAACTACAAAATGATAATGGAAGAAAATAGAAGAAAACAGAACAAAGTGGTCAAGAGATCAAGGAAAGTTGCCTGTGTTGAAGTTTGTGCTGTCTCTGGTATGGAACATATCCTCAGAAGACAATGCAGTAGTCATGGAAGTCACAAGATAAATGTGCACCATATCTACCCATATTTAATTCTTTACGTGTACTTCATATATTTATAAAATGATATAGATAAATGAGTAAATAGGTTCATGAAATTAAATTTTAGTTAAAAACCCAAATCCTGACAAACTTATAGATCAAGATCAGTGTTTTTAGATCTTTTGTCTTCTTGCTTATTTCAAAAAATATGCTTAAAGGAACAAATTGTCTGTCCAGAAAAAGAATATTTTGCATATGTACGAAGATTTTGGTTTACTTTGTTATCACAGAATTTATGTATTTCACAGAAAATGACTTTAAGAATAAGAAATATATATATTTTGTCTCAATTTTTACACAAAAATCAATGTCTACATTTCTAAAAAAAAAGATAATAAAATAAATCAAAATGTTGAAATATTTTTTAAGACACTTTGATTTCATCCAATAGTAAATTTCAACATAAAAAATGTGATTGGTTTCAAGAAAAACTTGCAATTTCAAGTTATATTTGGCTCAGCAATTGTAAGTTAAGCTTTTACTCTACTCTTTATTTCTACTATTTATTTTTTGTAATCATCTTAATTTTCTACACTGACATTTCCATTTATCTATGCTTATGTCTTATTTTTCTGTATTTTATTTTACTGCATGGATTATATATGTTTTTATTAGTGCATTATAATTATACAAAATGGTGGGGTTCATTGTGACACTCATATATGCACATAACATAATTTGTTCTACTTCATCAGGCAGTCCTTCCTCTTTCCTATTTCTCCTCCCATCCCCTTTCTCTACTATTCTTTTTTTTTTTCTCTCTCTCTCTATATTTTTTCCATTGGTACATTGTAATTATACAGAAAAGTGGTATCCATTGTTATATATGCATACATGCATACATGCATACAGCATACTTTAGTAGAGTTTTATTCCCCTGTACTTCCTCTTTATCTCTTCTCTTCCCTCCCAGATCCCCTTTCTCTACTCTACTGATGTCTCTTCTATTTTCATAACCTTCTCTTTCCTTTTATCTTTCTAGCTTCTACATGTGAGAGAACATATACTTCATAAATTAGTACAACCATTATGGAGAGTCCTCAAAAGATTAGGAATAGAACCACCAAAAATCCCAGTTATCTCACTCCTTGGTATTTATCCAAAGGAAATTAAATCAGCATACTCTGGTAATAGATGCATTCCAATTTATAGCAGCACAATTCCAGATAGTCACATTATGGAACTAGCCTAGGTGTTTATCAGCAGAAGAATGGATACAGAAAATGTGGTATATGTACACAATGGAGTTCTACTTAGCCATAAAGAATGAAATTATGTCATTTGCTGATATATGGATGGAACTGGAAACATAATGCCAAGTGATATAAGCCAGATTCAGAAAGTCAAGGGTCAAATATTTTCTCTCCTGTGAAGAAGCTAGAGTGGAGAAAATAAAAGGGGGATCTACTACTTATTTTGATGATAGAAAATACCCAAATCTCAGATTAGATATGTAATAGTGCCCAGAATTATCCATTGTATGGCTCACTTCTGCAAGGAAAGACAGATTTATGTCAATCAAGATTGAAATTCATCAAGGTTCTTTATAATCTTCTCAGCCCAGTAAAGCCACCATGTCAAGTTGAGTCCCATGGAGTTTGTATTTGTCAGAATTTAAATGACTATGAATGAATGTTTAAATTTTAAGATTATGTGAGTAGGTCATTTGCCTGCATTTCATCTTTATTTTATTATTTAAGTCTTTCATTATTCTTCTCAAAATACTTGAATACTATATTGCATACACAACTAACTATCTAAAATGCTTTTATCAATTAGGCTACATATCTCAGGGATTCAGTCATATATTTTGATAAAGCAAATGTTCATGGTGTGTATTTTCTTTCCCATAATTAGTAACGTTTATTGATTAAATGCCTTTTGGGCTTAATTTATATTTCTGATTGAATTATCTTCCCATAATCTAAAGAAATTGCTTATGCTATAGATCCAGCTAGGTATAGAGATGATTCCACTGAATAATAGAGTCTTATTTGCAAAGTTTTTTAATTTGGATATGTACTTTACAGAAAAAGCCCTAATATACACACTAATCAAGCTGAAGACATTACAAGCTCAAAATTTCTATTCTTTATTAATTAGTATAAACTTTCGGCATATTGAGAAATCTATATTAAAGCTTCCTCATTGCCACTTTAATTTCAAGTCTTAATAGCTAATTTTAGAATTTATAAGATTATAGCACAGTACAATTTTATTATAATTATATTTGTATCAAAAATACATAAAATTATTCATTTAATTCTACTCTCACTAATGTAGATAAAATAATTGTTGCATTTTTAAATGTAGACTAGATTAAAATTATATCCAAATGGTTACATTCCACTTAGATGTTTATAAATTTCCCAGTGTGGACATCAGTTTCCTAGGAAATCTTCAAGAAAATATCTATTCCTTATTTTTGTGACACTAGGTAATAAAAACTTTGTATTTTATGTTTTTAACTTCATTTTCTGAAAAATAAGAAAGCTTTCAAATCTGTACATTCTATGAAGTCTATGAGATGAAAAAATTTGATTTTCTTGAGAATGATTGCTTTGATCTGTAGTTCTTTATACATACTCGATATGAAGAGTAGCATGTCATTCAATTGTCTTTCACCTTTCACTTTATCAGTAATTACCTATTTAATCATTTCCTTACATATTTATTGATCTATATTATTCTCTATAATCAGTATTTTGATTTCCAGAAAATAAACTTTTAGAATTTTTGTTGAAAGTATAATGCTTATTTTAGGAAATAAATTTTTAAAAAAGCAACAGCAATAATGAAAATAGATACTAGATCAGAAGATACTAATTTCTTAGAAACAAAACAAAGTAGACCAAAATCAAAACAAAAACACTATTATTGATGCAGTATTTGCCAATATTTCATTGGTTAAATTTTAGTTAATTTTCAGATAAGGCTCATCTGCTGTGGCTTGAATATGATTTGTTTCTCCCCAGAGGTCCACATATTGGAAGTTGGTCCCCAGATGGGGGTACTTGGGAGATTGTGAGGACCTTTAAGAAATGGAGTATGATGGGCAGTCAGTCCCTAAGTCATTGGGGTTATGAGTGATTTTCATTTGCTCTGCCCCTCCTGTCTCCTGTCTTCTGTCTGCTCCTATACAAGACACATCTCTTGCCTGCTTTCACATATGCTCTGGTCTTTGCTATCTGTGCCATGAGGTGATGCAGTCACAGGGTGATTCTCACTGCAGAACTGAGACTATGCTCTTTAGACTTTGAACCTCCAGATCTCTGAGCTAAATCAATTTCTTTCTTTTCATAAGTCTCCTACATCATGTATGTCATTACAGTGACAACAAGCTGACAAAAATAGAGTGTAATCAATTCAACAAGCAGAGGCATTTTCAAATTAAACACTCAGAACTTGAATTGTAAAATAATCCTGTTAATTAGACTCCATGTGTTGAAAAAAGATCTATCTAAATTTCTTCAAGTACAGGCAATTGAATACCATATGTCATTAAGTTGTCATGTCCCTTTAGACTTCACTCTTGGGTGACAATTTCTTTGACTTTCCTTGTGTTTGATGATCTTAACAGTTTTGAAGAAGTATTGTTTAGGTGTTTTGTAAAACATTAATCTTTTGGAATTTTTTTTTTTTCATATGAGACTGGGATATCTTTGAGCATGGACAGCACAAAATTTTATCAAGGAGTTAAGTTGAAGTAAAGATAGCTGAGCCACCAGATGTCAGAGTAGGAAATTAAAACCACTACACAAAATGAAAGTAGCAGCCATGACTCTAATCAGTTATAGTAGTATAAGCAAGACGAAAAATTTGAAAAAAATGTTTACACTCCCCCTGTTCCTTTTGCCCTAAAAAACTGCACACTGGTTATGAGTGAGGTTCATAAGAGCCAACTTGTAGATCATCTCCCTGCTAGATGGGATTCTTTTGCATGAGACATTCTTCTCCAATTTTTTCAATCATTTGTTTTTATCAGTGTATTTTTGGTATGTGTTTTGTGTATAAGTCTGATATTACTTGATTAGTTTGTTGTTTAAATTGTTCCAGTTTTGTCCAGTGGGCAGGAGATCTACATTAAGGATAGTTTTGGAAGTGAGAAAGGCCTATATTTAGGCCAGTCCTGTTAATTCCTAACATACATATATGTGTCAGTCACCATATATGTACTTGGTGGTATAGCACATCACTCTAGGGAGCATTATTGACATTGTACTCCATATGAACTGAAATATCAATGGAAAAATCAGCGGTAGGGAGGTAGGAATTACAGAAAGCTTTGAGGAGGAGACAATTACCTTTTTCTGTCAATTTACTCTGTGTCTGACATCAGGTTTTATATCAAAAGCTACTGAGCTTTGATCTATGTTCCAGTGTTTTTTTTTTTTTTTAACATATATTTGTTCATCAGTAGGTAATTGCAGATGGCTGTTTACACTGAAATAGATATCAAAGGAAAAACATTTTTATACAGGAAGCTTCTCCACAACTGAACATAAGATAAATCAAAATTACGAAAATATATTATTAAAAACATGTGCATTAATTTGCCAAATAAAATGACAAAACACTTTGTCTTGCATGTCAAAAGTATGAGTTATTTTATTTTCCCTGTTTGTCCTTCCTATATCTATTAATATTATTTTATTAATTTGTCAAATGATTTTGAATTCAACGGGCCTTTTATTTTCTACTAGCCTATTTCTTATGTATTATTTCTTAAGATATTAAGCTATTTTTGCTGAAATATTTCAACACTTCTCATTAATTATTATTATTATTATATAAATATTTCAACACTTCTCATTAATTATTATTCTCACATAGGCTCTGGAACATGACAGATTTTCAACAAAAACCACTAAATAAATCAATATATTGTTATTACATATTTACAAGTAGACACAAGGCAACAAACAGTATTACTAAAATAGCACCCCAACACAGACATATCCACACAGCAGGAAACCTAATTTCCTTATTGTTTTAACATTTAAAAGTATTTATGAATAGTTGAAATAATTTTGTCATTTCATTGAGAACTTATCATGTGGTGCCAAAGGATCTATGCTAATGTGATACTTCATCATAAAGATATTAAGCCTCGACTGCATAATATTAAAAATGCTTAAAGAAAAACTTGAAATAATATTTAATGACAGCAGAAATCTGTCCAAATAGAAGCAGCATTTGGAATAAATCAATACTGTTGAAGAGGAATAGAAAGGGAAACTTGGTTTTTTCATTACAGAAAGGATACACATTCTACTTCCTTATAAAGCATTCTGTCAGAGTTATGAAGAGCTTCTAAGAAAATGTTAAATAACATGCAACACACACACCACACACACACACACACACACACACACACACACACTTGATCCCTCAATGATTTAAGAAAGAAGACTACAAAAAGGAAGTAAGACTGGTAAAGCAATGTGGGTATTTAAGTCTGAGCAGCTGAGAAGACCTAGGAGAAAGTGCAAATCTTTGTGTCCAGTCTGGTTAAATTGAAGTGTGAAACAGATTTATTTGGAAAACCTTAAGCTTGAATGTTGGGCAAACTCTGGAGAAGACAATATTTTATTTTGAGCCTAACAAATTGAAGATCAACCTGGGCCATCTGGGTCTGTAATAAGAACAAATAGCAAAATCATCATTAGCAAATATCATAGCATGGTTAAAGGATGTTGCAAACATAGCTGTCTATAGATGCTGTGATTTACAGGCATTTTCTGTTTCCTCAGATAATACTTGTAATTTATTCCTTTGACTCTTTATTTTGGATAATTTTTCTCATTTTTTCGATATTTTTTTTCAATGCTAGAGTTATCATTTAGCAAATAAAAGTTTAAGTGAATTGTAAATACTGTTTCTAGTTACCCATTATCTCTTAGGTTAGCTTGGAAGGATTTTTTTTAAATGATCACAGGCATTTTTCATGAGATAACACCTGCCAAATGAAATATTTAAAGAAAAACAACCTATTTTAAGTTATGCCATAGAGGCACATTTTCTTTATCACATCTTTTTAAACTAGTAGTATTTTACTCTTATTTTTTAGATCAAATATTTTATTCTTATTGGAAATTCAACCTAATGTATGAGTGTAAGGATGAAAATGTAATGCAAAAAAAAACCAATTAGCAATAGCAAATTGGTAATGAGTATCTCATGCTTCATGGAAACTAGCATCTTCTTTCACAGAGATTTTCAACTCCATTTAATGGTATTTGGAAGTTGGTGGGGACATTTTCTGTAGCTGAACAGAGCTACTTGCAAGTTCTGTATGAATGCCAGAGATTTTAAAAGTCACACATTTTTGGGGTGGTAAAATGTCAAACAATGATGAACATTCCCAACAAAATTTTAGATTCTATTCACTTTTAAAAATTGCTTTGTTTAACTGTTCTAGAAAGCCAACTTCACATTTCTTCTGCTGTCAAATCCTAATTATCATATATTTTCTTTATGTCAAATTTCTAAAACATTCAAATTATTTGAATAAAGTGCTGTATTTTAGTGATATGAAGACCATGATTCAGTTCATGAACTGCTGCATTATTTAGTAGCTAGGTTATTTTATTTGAAAAACAGGAATTGCATATATTCAAGATGTATAATATGATAATTTGGTATATTTATACACTGTACATTGATTACCACAATTAAAGTATATAGCATATCAATTTCCACCCATTGTTATAATTTGTGTGGTGAGGACATATCTTTTCTCATCAAATTACAATAAATCATTTTCTTTTTAGTCGTAATACTGCACATTAGATCCACAGAACATATTTCTCATATATATATACGTACATGTATATATATATATATATATACACACACACACATAAGCTTATGCATGTTGACCACTATGTTCTTTCTTTCCCAGGTAATAACCATTCTTTCTTGGCCAGGTAATAACCATTCTATTTTCTTATTTTTGATTTGAGGGCTGTAAGGGGACATAATTTGTAAGAAACACATGAGAAATAAGCTTTCAGTGTCTGGCAAATAAACTGTCATTTGATGTATCTTCTTCACACTATACTTTAAAATTTTCCTTTATGTTATGTAATGCATTTGTTAGATGAGAGAGGAAAAATCCAATGCTATTAATATTATTTCCATGATGTAAAAGCTCACATACCATTCTCTCAGTCAAAATAGCAACATTTTAAAAATAGTGATACTCTCATATATATGTTATATGAATAAATATTATAAAATGTAAAGCATTTAACATAGACATTCACTGACTGCCAGCTATGATTTAATATATTTGTATATGTTATGTGTATTGTTCTAGTTTAAAGAATATGACACAATTTAAGAATCCTATAGAAATATATGCAAATGTATATTGATATAAACTGTTCTAATAAAAACAAAAATATTTTTAAAAGCCCCAATATTCTTTCTATATTCAAATTATTATTTTAATGAATGACTGTAATGCTGTATTAGTTTCTTAGGGCTGCCATAAGAAAAAAACACAGCATGGTGACTTAAAAATAATAGAAATTTATTTTGGTATATTTCTGGAAGGTAGAAGTCTGAAAGCAAGGGATCGGTGCCATGCTCTCTGAAGACTCTAAGGAGGATGCTTCTTTGGTGCTTCACAGTTTTGTCTGACTGCCAGCAATTAGTTGTATTTCTTGTTTATTACTACATAATTCTGCCTTGATTGTCACCAGATCTTTTATTCTGTGTTTTCTGTATTTTCACAGTATGTTTCTCTAGCTGCATGAATTTGGTTCTGTCAAAATTTCCTCTTCTTATCAAAGAAATAGTCTTTGAATTTTACTAATCAAAGATGGTCTTGTTATAACCTGGTTACATCTGACAGACATTCCCAGTAACTGGCTTCTCTTAATTCCTGGGGATTTTATTCCAGTTTCAACTTCATCTTCATAGCTTCATGAATTGCCTTCTCAGAGGCATCCCACAGGGAATCTTAACCTGCTACACTTTGTCTGCCCCCTCTAGGCCTTCCTTTGGATTCTCAGTGGAAGCCTTCATGACCCCTTAACTTCTGCATCTTACATTCCTTAAGAACCAGCATTAAATGGATGATGCCAAGGCCTGCCACTAGCTTATGCAACCATTGCTATACTTAGAACCATGGCTATGGCACCCTCTGAGTGCCTGTGAAACAACTTCCTAGCCTCTTTTTTGTATGATCCTGGCATGCTGAGAATCTCTTCTCAAAGGAGTTTCCCTTCTACTTCTTGGAACCCACAATGGGTGTGATTTTGCAAATTCCTGAGATGGCCTAGAGGCATGTTTCCTATGTCTCTGTGCAAAGTACTTAGCATGTCTTTTGTAATTGTAATCTCTTGAACAAGCACAGCTTCCTGGGTCCCAGCTTTGCATGTGTTAATCTGGCCAAACTGAAAGTTTATAAATTTCTTCAGCTCTATTTCATGCTCTCCAATCTACAGTAAAGCTGGCTAAATGCTGCCAACAATATCCCTGCCACTGACTGAATGCTGTGCTGACTTGAAATTCCTTTTGCAAGATTAATTTGTCCATCACTTTGAAATTCAGCCTCACACAAAATCTCAGGACATAGGCAAATTGTAGCCAATTTCTTTGCCAGAATATAACATGAGTGGCTTCCAATTTGCAATAAAGTGATCATTTCCCTCTGACTCTTCAAGATCACAGTTCACATTCCCATCTGTATTCCAGTTTTCTTAGCTTCTACCAGAATCATCCATTAAGCAATGCTTATAATACTCTAAAACTTTTCCAGCTTGTGTCCCTAAACTTTTCAGGATTCCTGTTGCAAACTAGCTCCAAAGGCATCTCATCTGTACAATATGGTCAATTTAGTCTTAGCAGTGACTTCCACTTCTTGGTACCAATTTCTCTTTTAGTTAGCTTTTTCTTCACCATGCCCAGAATATTGACAAGAACAAGTTAGAGGGGGTAACTTGCAGATTCATAAATCTGAGTTCATAGATGGCTGGCTTCATTGCTCAGGCTCCAAGATGAGACAGAACATCATGAAGGAAATGACCAAAGGAAGAAAGTTGCTTAGCTCATGAAGGGGTCAGAAATCAGAGAGAGAGGGAGGGAAAAGAGTTTCAGGGAAGATGCATACTTCCTTGGCAAGTCCCCAGTGATCTATGTCAGCTTTGTGCCACCTACACAAAGTTACCACCCAGTGTATTCAAAGTAAGATGGACTTGTTAGTGATTAAATTATTTGTCTTTTAACATTCCAGCATTAATACAGGAGCTTTGGGATAAAACTCATTTCCAAACCATAATACTGTGACTACCAAAATATTGCAATTTGAAAAAGTTGACATGTTCATCAAGTTGGAAAGTATGGTCTTCCCTGCTAAAACAAAGTTTTTGAATATTCAACAATGATGGGCAAACCTAGAATTCATTAAACATACACCATCATAAAGAGCTTCTTGATAACTATTAGGTTTCTCATGCTAAAACCATAATCCTATTTTAAATTTTCTAAAATAATAATTTATTATTTTTTAAAAAACTAATATTTAATTTTCCTTAAATGTAAATCAGAGAAACAAAATATACTTATGGTTTTACAACATTGATTTCTGAAGATGACCTTGTTACCTTTGTTATTTCTATTCCTTAACATTTTTATTATTCTTTAACATTTTGTTGTTTCAACAAAACATTTGGTTGAAAAAGCATGACATTAAAAATAAACTAGATTTTTAGAAATTTTCATTACCAAAGTAAAAATTCTCCCTGATTCCCCACATTACTCTCTGTATCTGTGAATAGTTTACCCCCATTTAAAAATTTTTTAAAAAGTCTTTTTGTTAATAAACTTGCTTTTAGTGGATATGAAAAACACGAGAATAGAATAGACCTTCATGTCAGAGTGACCTAGAAATAAAGAAGGATCATTTCTTTTTTTTATACTTTGTGCATTTAGTTCTATTGAATACCAGATGGTCTGGAAAGGTAAGATAATGTTAATGAGTCTCAAGATATTGCATGACAGAGTATAACAACCAAGGTCAAACTGCTATCCTTTGGCTATATAAAACAGTTTGAATTATAAATAAGTTTATTTTCTTAGAAAACGAGAAGGTTGCAAAATATCACTAAGCAATATTTCTGGAATACTAGTCCACACTATTTTGTGTCCTCTGTTGTTCAAGAAAAAGACTAACTAAGCAAGTTTGGGTTATCCAAATGTTGTACACTACAAAGAAGTTTTTATTCTTGTATAGGTCCTGGATAAAATCTCATAGCTCTTGAAATTTCCTGAATATTAACAGAGTCTTTTCATCTCAGGCCATAGGGAAAGCCAGTTAATTTATGGTAGTATTGGGATTTATGGAAGGTGTCTGTGGCCATGCTAGTTTATGTTAGCTGTGTGACAGGAGTGGGACCTTGGATTATGAGGTATCGGTTTGAACTTGGGAGAGGCTAGCAACAACATGATTGACTTGGGAAATCAACCATTCCTGGTAAACTGACCCCCAATATATCCTTGGACTTCCTAACTTGGGTGAACTTCTTTGGTTGGCAAGATTCCATCGTATTCACACTCAATTCCTCCACTCAAAACTATCTGTATGATTCCAGTTGGAGAGGACAATTGGAAGCTTGTGGCAAGCCTTTTACAAATCCTAAGTACTTTTCACTGTAGTAGATCATAAGCATGAATATCACAGCTTTTGTGATGTGAATCTTTATAGAAAAATCACTGAATATGAGTGTGGTCTTGAGAACTCTAAATCACATTTATCTTTTAATCTCTTCTTTTTCTTTTCTTGCCACTAGTGAGAATAAGGTATTGTTTTATATGTGCATGTTATAATTATTTGTTAAAGATGAAATCAATGTTTTCAAGAATAACAATTATTTGATTTATGCTGTACAGTTAATACTATTAGAATTGATACTGAAAATGAAGGACTAAAACAATTCCCAGTAACATGTTATCTTTCATCATTGAATGTAAAATCCTAGCTGTAGGGATTTTTTAAATGTAGGTATCCTTAATCTTGATGAGAAACATCCCTCATGCTCCTATATTACCAATTATTTAAGCACTTTCGTAAGGTAATTTACAGGTAATGATCTTGAGTCATTAAATTTTCTGATGTGAACTACCTATATCACCTTTAGAAACTGTCCCAGTGTTCTTGAGTGGTGAGTGTATGAAATTGCCCACAACAAGCCTTCCAGCACCTTTGTACCCCATATAAATTAGGTATATTCTATTATTTTTAAGAAAAAAACAATCTTAATTTAAGTGTTATCCTCATGCTAGATTGTAAATTTCAAGGAATTTTAGATAAATCACAATGTTTACATGCTTGGTAAGTGATGGAGCTAAGACTAAGAATCAGGAGTCTATTTGAATGCATCTACTATTTAAAAACATTATAGGTCAAATTGCATAAGAGATGTCACTATGAATATACTCAGTTCTTGTTATTAAGAAAGTTACATCACAGAAAGTTTGAATAAAGATGAAGCTGGGTGGTTGGGAAACATCTGTAATCCCAGCATTTTAGGAGACTGAGGCAGGAGGATCACAAGATCAAAGGCAGCCTCAGCAACTTAACGGGGCCCTTAGCAATTTAGCAAGACCCTGTCTCAAAAAAATAAAAATAAAAATAAAAAGGCCAAAGACTTAAAAACAGCATACTACAGTGCTGCAGCCACTTCAATGTTTATAGCAGCTCAATTCACAATAGCTAAACTGTGGAACCAACCTAGATGCCCTTCAATAGATGACTGGATAAAGAAACTGTGGTATATATACACAATGGAATATTACTCAGCAATAAGAGAGAATAAAATTATGGCATTTGCAGGTAAATGGA
>PVHX01011522.1:0-20048 GCA_004024805.1 Geosciurus inauris
AGAAATTCAGCCAATGGAAAAGAGAAGAATAGACTTTTTTGGCTGCCCTTATTTCTGAACTTGATTGCCTTCGGGAGATTTTATTACTAAACTGAAATTCCATGCATGTGTTTCTTCACTACTGCAGAATATCTATAGTTGTAGAGTTAAGGCATATTAACAATGTAAATCAATATTGTGTATGCTTTGTTTAAAAAAAAGCGAATCTCATCTTTTAAAATAAATTTCCTTGAGGGAGTTGACTTTATGACAAATATAACCGCTTTGCAAACATGCAGCTGAGGAGTACAATGTCCTGTGTTTACCTGTCTGCTGCTCTAGCTTCCCCTCCAGAAACTTGCTCATAAAATGTACTTTGTATTTTAAATAAAGAAAAAATCTTTAAACCATGATATTTGTTAAGTAAAAGGATTTTATTATACAGCTCATGTCTATTTTTCACACTTAACAGTCTTGTGAAATAGATATCCTAGGATACAGTTCGCAGGTTCTAGTAATGCTCTGTTCATAGATGTGGTATACAGCATTTTAAGGGGCCATCTTTTTTTTTTTTTTCATTTTGTATTAAAACTTTAATTTCAAAGGAAAAAGAAGTTTTACTTAAAATTCTTGCATCATCTTGTCTAGGAAGAAAGAGGAAAGAAAACAAATTCTCTTTCTTGAGAATTTACTCTATCCTGTAAGGTGGTATTTATCATTTCTTTTGTTCTGAGACCTTTTATGACAGATGAGCAAGAGAGTTGAAAAGTGGTATAGGTAGTGTTTATTTTTATTTATTTAGTAGAGAGGAAAGTCTGATGAGTCAGTAATTTTGCTATTTTAGCCTTTTTGTACACAAGGGTTGTATATAAATGGGTACAAAGATGCTTCTTGTCTTCATGAATAAATTTCAAGAAATTTATTGAGCTATAATTGACATATTATAAACTACCTATATTTAGAATATACAATTTGGTAGATTCTTGTATAATTACATGAGCATAAAGGCATCACAGTAACCATCACAGTTCGTGCAGTTTCCTTATGCTTCTGTGTAATTTTTCCCACCCACTCAACTCAGCCAAGACAGTCACTGATCAGCGGTAGTGTTTATAATATCAATTAACTTATATTATTCATAATTTTATAGGCATCCTATAGTATATACACAGTTGTATCTGCCTTTTCCCTCAGCATTAATATTTTGAGAGTTGTCCATGTTACCATGTACATCATTAAGTCATCCTGTATATAGTTGCATAGTATTCCCTTGCGTGTATATGCTATAAAGCATTTATTGATTTACTAGTTTATGGACATTTGGGTTCTTTCCAATTTGGAAAGAAATAGGATGGAATAGGAAACAAATAGGATGCTATGAACATGCATATATAATTCTTGTATGAAGATATGCTTTCATTTATTCTTAAATATGTATCTAAGAATAGAATGTCTAAGTTACATCCCAGCTCTATGTTTAACTTTTTTCTATTTTAAAAAAACCATCCACATTGGCCATTTAATTCCTAGTAGCAGTGTTTGAGAGTTTGTTACTACACATCCTCATCAGTACTTGTTATGCTGTCTTAATAATTGTAGTCATTCTAAAATGTGTATACTGGCATGTCAATGCAGTTCTAATTTCTATTTCACTAATGTTGAACATATTTTCATGTGGTTGCTTGTGATTAGTTGATTAGTGTATCTATTTTGGTGAAGTGTGTATCCGAATATTTTGCCCATTTATATTGGTTTGTTTATGCTTATATTTTGAGGTTGTATTTTTTAAAACTATGTTCTGGATATACACATCTTTTTATGATTTATAACTGTGTTTTCTCTGGGTTTTCTTTTTATTGCCTTCCTAGAACCTTTCAAAGAGTAAGTATATTTAGAATATATTTAGAATATACAATTTGGTAAGTTCTTATATAGGTTTTTATGTAATTACACTTGTATGAAGACATCACAGTAATTTTTAAGAAGTCCTATTATTTTAAAAAGAAATTATGCTTTTACTGTTATATCTAAGAAATCTTTATGTAATCCAAAGTCCTAGAGATTTTTACCTATGCTTTCTTCAAGAAATTTTATTAAGCTTTTATTTCTAGGACTATGACTCATTTTGGGGTTAATTATTTTATGTGGTGGGAGATATATATTGCTTTTTAATATGGATATTGAGTTTTTCAAATAACATTTTAAAAATCTTTGTCCACTAAATTAATTCTGCACTTTTTTTGTTGGAAATCAGTTGACCACAGATGTGTCAGTTCATTCTGGACTTTGTTTTTTGTTTAGTTGTGTATTTTGATGCCAATACTATACTTTGTTGTTGTTTTAAACTAATTTTTAAAATCAGGTAGTATAAAAATCTACCAAATTTGTTCTGTTTTATCAATGTTGTTTTTTAAATTTCCAGATTATTTCATCTTATTTAAAAATTAATATCAATTTGTCAATTCATTACTAAAATGTCCATTTGGACTTTGGGATTGCATTAACTCTGAAGATCAATTTTGGAAAAACTTACATCTTAACACTGCTAAGTTGTCCAGCCCAAGAGCTTGGTATATTTCTCAATCTCTTCAGGTCTTCTTCAGTTTTTCTCAGCAACATTATGTCATTTGCAATGTATAGGTCTTCCCCATCTTCGAACAGCTATGCACAATTAGTGATGCACAATTAGTGATGCTAAATACCCAATAAACTAAATGGAATTGAATTTAAAATAGATTTTAAAATAAAATCATGCTGCATTTGTAAATATTCCTAATAGACAAAACTTTAACATTCCCCTAGACGTGACTTAATATGGATTAATTCACTAATGGTTTCATAGCTGATAGCATTAATGGGAGGTGGTGGAAACTGTGGTAGGTGGGACCTAGTGTCATGGAGTGGAAGAAGTGTCATGGAGTGTTTTTATTGTCCCTGGCACCTTCCTTGCTCTGGCTCTTTTTGCTTTCCCCTTTCCGCTTACCTCTTCCGTGAGGTGAGCAGCTTTGCTCTGCCATGCCCTATTGCTGTGATGTCCTATGTCCCCACCTGCCCATACCATGAACTGAAACCTCCAAAACCATGATAAATATTTCCTGCTGTAATTTGTTTTTCTCAAGTATTTTGTCACAAGAAACAAAAATTTCACTAGTCACACACTATTGTGTGGGTGGTGTGTGTATGATCCAAATATTTTATACATAATTGAACATATTAAATATTTTAGAGAAGTTATAAAACACTGTATCTTCTTTAAAATAATTTACTTCCTATGCTTTGAATTTGACTTCGCTATTTGAATAAAGTTTGATTCACTTTGTATAATTTAACTTTAAAAGATCGACTTAAATAGTAGAAATTTTAAAAATAGATTTCTAAGGTGATTTCTCCCGTGAAAAATTGAGGCAAGACAAGGAATTTAGTCTGTCAAAAAGATTTGTGGCAGCTGAGCATGGTGGCACATGCCTGTAATCCCAGCACTTAGGGAGGCTGAGACAGGAGAATAGCGAGTTCAAAGACAGTCTCAGCAAAAGCGAGGTGCTAAGCAACTCAGTGAGACCTGTCTCTAAATAAAATACAAAATAGGGCTGGGGATGTGGCTCAGTGATTGAGTGCCCCTGAGTTCAATCCTTGGTACCTTCTCCCTCCCCCTAACCCCCTCCCCAAAAGATTTGTGACAACTTCTCTCACAGAGAACATTAATTTTGGTTTTTAGTATCTATCTTGATTAATTCATAATTTAACTTAATTGATTTAAGACTAGTACAAATCATGTATGTTTGCCATTTACATAGTTTTAGTCATTCCTACCACGTTCCCTATCATGTATGGCACTTTCCTATTTTGGATATATGAATTTGAATCTTCAAACTTCATTTTGATATTTTGGAGAATATTGTGATCTAGCTTGAAGCCCTTCTTTCATTTGCTGTAACTGGAAACGACACTGATTCTGTGGTATAATCTTTTTATTTTTTCTCCCTGTGTCAGAACTGAAACCCAAGACTGAGTGCATGCTAGGAAAGTGATCTACCACTGAGCTACATCCCCAGCCCTACCACAATTTCTTTACCAACAACATAATATAAAATTACCATAGTACATATTATATTTCTTTAGCGTAAAATCAAGGGAAAGTTATAAAAATATACATGAAACAAACAAGAAATAACAAATGCTTATTTATTTATTTGCAGTACTGAGAATTGAAACTAGGGGCACTCTATCTCAAACTTCACCCCTGGTTTTCATTTCTTTATTTCGAGACAGGGTTTCAACAAGTTCCCAGGCTGTCCTTGAACTTGTGATCTCCCTTTCTCAGTCTCCCAAGTTGCTGGGATTACAGGTGTGCAACACTGTGCCTGGCAACAAATGATTATTTAATAAAGGGAATTCAAAGTGCTATGTGTATACAGAAGTATAAATGTATTGCAAAAAGGAATTATCTAGAAAAACTAGATAATTATTCACAATACTGACAATGTGACTATGTATTATGCACTAACATTACAGAAATGTGTAGTAGTTCAATGTAGATATGCATAATATAAGTACTTGGATGTTTCCAAGTAGTAGAATAAGCCATGATGATTGTAAATGCAAATTCAAGTATACATGATGTAGTCACAAAAATTATAGCATTTTCTTCCAATCAGTTATATTACTTAAACTAAAATTTGATTATTTATTAATAATTACTTTAGATGTGAAATTGATATGTAAATTAAACATCTAATGAATGATCAGAAATAGCAAAATTTAACATAACAGGTCACAAAAGTTTATAGACTCATTGAAAACACTCAGTCACCTTATTAAGATATGAGAATTCTATATTAAGGAATCTAAACTGGTTTTTGGACATGTAGTAGCAGGAAAACATTGAAGCTTTATTTTAAGACATTTTCATTTGAAATACTTCTGTTGGTAAAATAAAAAACGAATTAAAATTGGCGAAAAGAGAGGGGAGACTCATGTAAATACCCTTACAAGTGTTAAGATAGTGTTTTCCACTGCTAAGAGGGTCAAAGTTGAGAGAAATTATTTTTAAAAAGCTATTGTTTCACCTATCTTTTCCCCCACACAAGACCTTTAGAAAACCAGCAATGATTGCCAACTTTGTAAATGCCTGGCTAGGAAAGCAGAGGAGAGGACATTTTCCTCCCCAAAGAAGTGTTAGAAAGAATAAGCACTTTCTGAGAGCACATGGCAGAGGGTCATGATCTGATGCCATTCTGAATGAGGTATAATATAGTATGATTTAAATTGTTTCTTCATTCCAAAATGAGCTATATGCACACTCTAAGTTTATTTTGTGACAAAACAGTGAATTAGTGAATCTTGATTAGATAAATGTGAAAATTGGCTTAAACACCAAAAGATATATCACTTAACACCAAAATATATATCCTAGAAAAAATGAATTTAGGATCCCCACTGTTCCAATAATTTTAGGACCAATCAATCATATATGTATAAATAACAGATTATAAACTGTAAAAGGACTGATAAAATTTCTTTAAAAAATCATCCTTCAGTAACCATCCTATTAATGGTAATTTCAGGTAATAATCAAATATAGTGGGTAAAGAAGATTTAATTAGAAGCATGATATTTATATTATCTCAAAGTATTTCCCTGTTAGATACTTATTAAGTATAATAAGAAAAATATTAACTTTACAGTGAGAAACATCTGGTAAATACTATATAAGATAATGACCATACTTAACATCACTGGTAAGAGAATAAAATGGATATTATTTACTTACTAATATGGTACACTTAAAGAACACATCATTTCTTTAACATCCTTTAAAATTATTTTGTAACATGAATCTATTCATGACGAAATATCAAGCAAACCCAGTTGGAGTGAAAGTTAGTAAAATAAATAAATGAATAACACTTCAAAAACATCAAGGTCATGAAAAACTAAGGTACCCTTCCATGTATAAGAAATGAAAGGGACATGAAAACTGGTGACGAGTGGTCCTGAAGGGAAACCTGAACTAGGGGAAAAAAAGTATTCTTGCAATGGACTCAGTCAACCAGAGATTAAATCTCTGATATCTAAGTAAAAGTAAATTTTTCATCCTCTAAGATTTTTGTCAGGTTTTTTAGTCACATCAATGAAAGGTTGTTATCTGTATTGTGTTTTCATTTCAAAATATTTTCTAATAACTGTTATGATTCCTCCTTTGATTCATGAGTCATTTTTATGTTATTTAGCATCGAAATATTTTATACATTTCAAGATATCTTTCTGCTATTGCTTTCTATTTTTTCCTATTGTTATAAGAGAACATAGAATTGGTCCATAGAATAGAATGTTGCTGTGCACTTGCAAGAAAATGTATGTTGTTGCTTTGATACTGGGGATTGAACTCAGGAGTGCTGAGCAATATCCCTAGCCTCTTTTTTATGCTTTATTTTGAAACAGTGTTTTGCTAAGTTGCTTTTGGCTTCACTAAGTTGCTGAGGCTGGCCTCAAACTTTCACTCAAACTTTCAATCGGCTTGCTTTAGCCTCTGGAGTCACTGGTATTACAGGTGTGTGCCACCACCAGATTGAAAAATGTATTCTTTCATTTTTGACCAAAAATAGTAGCAGTGGAAACACACAATGAACATAATATTTTAGAATGATTATTCTACTAATTATCTGTAGAGTAGACTACAGGAGATGAATTCAGATATTTTAAGAAGAATGTGTGGTTGTATAGATTTATAATCCCTGTGATTGTTGGGTGAAATGTTTGAATATTAACTAGATCAAGTTGTTTCATAGTTGCTGTAATTTGGATGTTGCATCTCTCTCGATGATCTGTGAGTTAAAGGCATGATCCCGGGGTTAGTGTTATGGGGAAGTAATGGAACCTTTAGGAGGTAGTGTCTGGTTGGGAGGGCCTTAGGTGGTTGGTAACATGCCCCTGTGGAAGGTTGTGGAACCCTAGCCCCTTCCTCAATTTTTGACTTTGCCTCCTGGCCATGACGTGAACATCTGTCTGCTGTGTGCTCACATTGTTATCCAGCACTCCTGCTGGAGGCCTAAAGTGCTGGGTTTGAATGGACTGGATAGTAACTGTAGGCAGGTAGGGTATGGTGAGAGGAGATGGGTCTCTGCTGTTGTGCCTGGAAGTGTTCATCTTCCTTGAAGCCTCTTACCTCCTCTGCTTCCCTGCTTCTATGTCCTGAGCAGCTTTTCTCTGCTGTCCCCAGAGCAGTGGACTCAGATTAAGTCTCTGATTTAATAGATTAAATCTCTGAAATCTAAGTAAAAGTAAGTTTTTCATCCTCTAAGTTTTTTTGTTAGGTATTTTGGTCACATCAATGAAAAGCTGAGTAGCAAAATTATCCATAGTTCATATTATGCAGTACAGGACACTCTCCAGCCCACTGGGTGAACTTTGTTTAGCTTGAAAATGGGTGAAGCATGGGGAGCAGTTTTAGATAAGTATAATGAAGGCAGTAAATCTGTCAGAAAGCTCTGGGAAGGGGAAGGGTTCACTTGAATTTTATAGGTTTCATTTTTTAAACAGCCCTCTTGTCTTTTGACCTGTTAAGATGTGATACATTAAATTTTAGTTACTATCGAGGGTCATGAGGAAAGATTACCTAAGAAAATCTGCTAAAATTGACAAACTGGAGAAAAATGGAAGGCTCTTGTATATTTAATGAAAATATCAAATCACTATATTAATCATGTTCATGCCACCCTCTAGATTTCTGGTTATGTGAAATCATGAATTTCTTGGATAAGCCTCTTGAAATTGAACTGATTGTTACTTACAATCACAAATTTTATAATAGTATCATAATAAAAATTATGACTCTATAGGTAATAAGATGTTCTGGGAAGGAAGGGTTGGTCTATTATTATGGAGAAAATTGATGCTAAAGAGAACAAAATGACAGAAATCTTTGAGGAAAGAGTTGAGTTATAAGAGGCAAAAAGACTGAAAATAGCAGTGAAATTATGATGAAGATAATACTTTAGAATGATTGGTCTACTAATCATTTGTGGAATAGACTACAGAAGATTAATTCAGGCATTTAAGGATGTATGGTTATATAGATTTTGAATCCCTGTGATATGTTGCCAAAACACATTTATTAAGTTTTCTAGATTATTTTAAGATAGCAGAAGTTGTATTTTTAGATATTGTAGGTAAAATTCTGATGCCAGAGGATAAACAAAAATATTTAATAACACCTAGTCAAACATTCTTAAAAACTGAGATACTTCACAAACCATAGAAAATAGTTTATGGAGTAACTGGTGAAAAGAATATAAAATTTTAGTTAGAAGGAATACGTTCAGGAGATCTATTGTGTAGCATAGTGACTATAGTTACTAACAATGCATTGCATTGCATTCTCAAACATTGCTGAGATAGTAAATTTTAAGTTTACTCACCACAGAAAATAAGTATATGAAGTTATTAATATGCTAATGAATTCCATTTAGCCATTTCACAATAAATATATATTTCAAAATAACATGCTATACATGATATGTGTGTGTGTGTGTGTATGCTTTTATTTGTTAATTAAAAATAAATTTAAAATAGCTAACAGCATGTTTGAAGTAATGGGCAGTTGAAAAAAGTAATTGTCCTTTGTTCTGGAGAACTTAAGTTCCCCATTTCTGAGTGACTCAGTCTCTGGCCAGGGACACATTTAAATAAATATTTCATATATATTTAATAGGCAAATGGCTTAAAGAGGTCTGTTACAATTTTTATGAAAGCCTAAATAAAAAAGTCATCAGCTAATTCTGCTTGGGGAAGTTGAGAGCTAATTACTTCTTAGAAAGATTTGAATGCTGAATTTATTTCTGCCTTAAGCAAGGGAATTCTAGTCTGCATAGCATTGCTAATTTTGCCTACAAGTATTTAGTTTCTCATGTTTCTTGTATGTTGTCACGTTGACATAACTACTACTCATCACTCAGACTTGCAACATCACATGTCCATATGTCTCAGACTCAGATTTTTAAATGATTTTTCTGGAAATTGGAAAAAATCAGAGCAGGAACTCAAAGACAACTTAATGTGAAAATTGTACTGTAGTTCTATTGAATATTTAGTCAGATACTATACTGACTAAATTAGCAATCAGAAGGTTATGCTTTGCAGTCATTTAGGGATGTGTTGTGGATAGGAATATAATTTGAAAAGAACCAAAGGACAGCTAATTCTTATCTGTGTTTCTTCTTTCTAAGTACATAGATCATATTTCTAAGACTATCTTTTAGTTACATAATGCTATTCGATTGAGTTGTGATCACAAGGACACAAAAAGTAATTGACAAAGCCAAGATTCAAAGTCAAGCACTTGACCTCTATTTTTTTGTCCTTATTCAATGAATCCTAATTCTAGTCTTTATAAAGTCTTCGGGCATTGAAGGTAAATAAGAGTGCCTGGATTTCAGGAGATAAGAAACAGAATGAAAGATGAAGCTGAGATCACATACAGCCTTTTAGGCCATAAAAATTTGGGATTTATTATAGGAGTGATGAGAAGGCATAGGTGGATCTGAAGTAGACGAGTGATAAAATCTCACTAATGATTTTCAAGTATCACTGCTGTGAGGCAAATCAATTATATGAGAATAAGAGAACTATTGAAATAATTTATGTAAGAAGTAATAACTCAGACAAGGACAAAATGATAAAAATGGTGAGACATGATTGGGTTCATTCATAAGCTGAAGGGCTGGATGGGGTATTACCAGCTGTCGTCCCAGCACTCAGTAGGCTGAGGCCCGAGGATCACTTGGAGGAGTTCCTGACCAGCTTGGGCAACAGAGTGAGACCCCCATCTCTCGCAAAACGGTAACAACAACATTTGTACATTGGAGATAGAGCCAATCATACTTGGATAGAAACTGGATAGTAAAGGGCAAAAACATGGATAATAACTAAGATTTTATCTTTAGGCAGAAGGGTCAGTGGTGGTGTCATTTATGAAATAGTGAAAACTGAGGGAAGAGAGCTTCAGGGGTTCAATTTGTTGGTTCTGTTTTGAATGTATCTTTAAGCTTAGTATTAATATCTAATTAGTAATATATTCATCTGGAACTTTTTGAAAGGATTGATACTGGAGATGTGATTTGGGTGCAGTTGGCACTGGGAGAAAAATTTAAGTCATTAGCTAAACAAGATTAGCTACTGGACTAAATAAGATTAGCTGCAATGAGTGACTCAATATAGAAGGATAGAGCTGAGATAGTCTAAACAGAGATGAAACAACTGCCAAAAGTGTCTAATAAAAGAGAGGTCAGAGAGCAGAGGAAAGGCAGGAGAGAGAAAAAAGAGGTAAGACTTTTAAGGAAGAGAGAATAATCATGTCTATCAAAAGCCCAGGATTTGCCAATTAAAATGAAGGTATAAATGTGATCATTGGATTTGGGATCAAAGAAAACACTCTTAAAATTATATATATATATACACACACACACACACACACACACACACACATATATAATTGTGAGAATATATGTATGTACATATATATATATATACTCAAAATTTTATTGAGATAAAATACAAACATAATATCCAGACCTCTCCTAGTTAAAGTGTACTCTCTGATAAGTTTTGATGTAAGTATACACCCATGAAGCCATCACCATGACTGAGATAATGAACATGTCAATCACCCTCGAGAGTTTTCCTGTTCCCACTTTGTAGTCTGTCCTTCCTTTTTACCTCTGCCTTCCTCCTTTATGCCCAGCCATCCATGTATCTACATTCTGTCACTATATATTGTTTTTATTTCCTGGAATTTTACATAAACAAAATTATACAATATGAAATATTTTTTTAGCTGACTTCCTTTATTCAATGAATTTGAGATTCATTCATGCTGTTTATACCTTTTATTTGCTACTACTAATCTATTGTATAAATATTTTATAATTATTTATCCATCACTTGTTGAAGGACAGATGGTTCATTTCCAGTTTTGAGTTCTAAAATTAAAGCTACCATGAATATTTTTACAGAAGCCTGTGTAGATATGGATGGGTCATATGGTATATTGAACTGTTGCCCTCCTAGAATGAACTAGGAATTATTACTTGCTCTTGAATTTTTTGCATTTATCTAGAATTGGTGTGACATATTCCCTAAATACTTGAAAGAATGTCAGTAAATTCACCAAGGCCAGGATGTTTTTGTTTTTGTTTCTGAGAGGGAGAGAGTAGAGGTGAGTGGAAGAAGGTTCTAACCACTTACCTATTTACTTACCTATGTACTCACGTAATTGTTCAATTTTACCTAAATTATCATTTTTTGACATATACATGTTTAAAATATTCACATATCATCCTCAGTATCTATAGTATATGTGGTAATGCTACTTCTCTCATTCCTGACATCTATCACTTTTTATTTTTCCTAAAGAACCTATTGGAGGGCTGGGATTGTAGCGCAGCGGTAGAGCGCTTGCCTCGCATGCGTGAGGCCCTGGGTTCGATCCTCAGCACCACATACAAAGCAATAAAATAAAGACATTGTGTCCATCTACAACTAAAAAAATATTAAAAAAAAAAGAACCTATTGGATTTATTGATTTCTTTCATTTTTTTATATTTATATTCCATATTCTTTTCTCTCTGTTTATTTCACTTTGTTTACCTTGGGTTCAATTTGCTTTCTTAATTTAGATTTTTATGATGGATAACAATTTGAGACCTGTCTTTTTGCCTAATAGGCATTTTGCACCATAATTTCCCTTTTAAGTACTGCTTTAGTGATATAATTCAAATTTTTCAGTATATTGTGCTACCTACCCTTTTCATTTAGATCAAAATATTTGTTAGTTTTCTTTTTGAGATGAGTGATTTAGAAGTGTAGTTTTTTTTTTTAATTTCATATCCTCTACAATTTTTCAGATATCATTCTGTAATCCCCTATGTAATCCTATTATGGTCAGAAAACATGTCAAAAGAGTTGCATACTTTGGATATATGTTTTATCATTAATTTGACTTCTCTTTGTGCTCAATAAAATATATATTCTATTGTTGAACTGAATGTACTATAAACATCAATTAGATCAAGATAATTGACATTATTTTTTAAGTCTTCTATATCTTTATTGACTTTGTGTTTTATTTTTAATTCAGTTATTGAAAGTGTTGAAATATTTCATTCCAATTTTGTAAAAGTATATTTCACATGGCAGTTTTTGCCAGTTTATGTTTATTTTGTCAGACATAGGTTGGGAAACACAGACCATCATCTGGGTATAAAGATATATGAGGAAGAATGAGATTCAGGAGACTAATTGAACTGGAAATGAATGGAGTGTCCAAGGTATATATTAAGGAAATATGGATATTTTGGAAAATAGGATTATATATTGTTCCAGAAGAATGCCATCTATCTTACCCCCAGGTCTTGAGATAGGCCTAGTAATACAGACAAAAATACCACCTTTAGAGAGGACTGAAGAGAAGGAAGTAAGATAAGGTTACAGTTTACTACACAACTACAGCACCTCATCTGTGTCTTCTAATTTAAAAAAATAGTTTATATGCAATGCACTGAATGTGTCCCATTAAATTTATATGTTGAAGCCATAATATGATGATATTTGTTTTAGTCAGCTTTCTGGCTACTGTGACCAACAGATCTGAGAAGAAAAATCAGAGGAGGAAAAATTTATTTTGGAGCTGATGGTTTCAGAGATCTCAGTCCATACAGATGGTCACGTCCATAGCTATGGGCCCAAGGTGAGGCAGGATATCATGACAGAGGATAAGCAGAGGAATACAGCTCAGGACATAGGTTCAGGCAACAGAGAGAGTTCCACTGAACCAGGACAAATTATATACCCCAAAAGCATGCCCCCAGTGACCCACCTCCTCCAGCCACACCCTACCTGTCTACAGTTACTACCCAGCTAAGCCCTATCATGGGATTAATGCACTAATTTAGGACTCTCATAACCCAATCATTTCACCTCTAAATTTTCTTGTATTGTCTCACACATGAGCTTTTGGGGAACATATCATATCTAAACCATAACAGTATTGGAAGATGGAGATGTTTTCTAACACTTTTTAGTATATGGTTATTTATTTAGTCACATAATTATTTCATGAGTGTTCCCATGAACATTATAAACCTTACCACTCAGTGTCTTTTTTTAATGAATGATATCATTTGTTAATTGTATATTTGTTATTTTTAATAATTTGTTTTAGATTTATTAAAGATTTATTAAATGAACATGAAAGCTTTAATTCTTTATGTTATGAAATTTAAAAATTCCTTGTAACCCCAGAGATCATTTTTATGGGGTGATTGAGTGTACAAATAATGTTTTGATTAATAATGCTTTCATATCTTCAAAACTATTTCATTTCTAGAGCAGCAAGCTATAGACCAATATTTAGCAAATATTTCTAATGAGTCTATTGGTCTGAACAATTTTATCCTTTTTCATGATCTAGTTTAGTGTCTAAAAAAAGAAATATAACTTGAACAAAACTCTTACTTTCCTCATAAATGTGTAATCCCCTGAGTACATTTCTCAGTCAGTGTGCTTTCTTTTTATTCCATCCTAATTTATACTTTCTTTATATCCCAAAATAAAATTAAATAAATAAAAATTACTCACCCTCTTTCTTCCCCAGCCATAGAGGATTCTCAGGATTCTCTTCTTCTGAATGTACTCAGAGAGAGGTAATGCTAGAGACGTGAGATGGGAGAATGTCTTTGTACTACTTTAAAAAGAAGATCTTGTGTGAAACAGCAAGGAGAGACATTTTAATTTTTATGTATTTATTTTGGTAAACTGAGATCTGAGATAATGTTAACATTCTTTGGATGCACAGCATGCATGAATTTTCTAATATTTACTGCATGGTAGACCAGGCTTCTCTAATTCAAATTTATTTTTCAAAATGGAGTGTCTGCGTCTATGTTAAATTATTCTCAGAATTCAGCATATGAATAGAATTAATTAATGATAGTTTCCAGTGTGCTGTTATTAAGTATCTTCTTATGTTTATATATATATAAACATATAAAAGGTCTAAGACAAAGAATAAAATGAGTCTAGCTAATGGAAATATTAAGAAACACCTACTACCAACATTTCTTTTTATATTAGTTATGAATTTTTTACTTTAATAAAATTTTATTAATATTTTTAATGTTTGTATACAAATATTTTAAAATTAATAATTGTTCAAATTTCTGGGGGAGAATGTGATAATTTTATACTTGAATACAGTGTATAGTAATTAAATCAGCATAGTTAACATTTCCATCTTTTTTTTTTAATATTTATTTTTTAGTTGTAGGTGGACACAATAGCTTTATTTTATTTTTTTATGTGGTGCTGAGGATCGAACCCAGTGCCTCCCGTGTGCTAGGTGAGCACGCTACCACTGCACCATAACCCCAGACCACGTTTCCATCTTTTTAAATATTTTTAAAACATTTTGATTAACACATAAAAATTGTACTTATTTATGTAATACAGTGTGATGTTTCAATAAATGTATGCAATATATACATTGATAAAATTAGTATAATTAACATTTTTTATCTCTTTGGATGGTTCTATTATTCATAACATATAATAATAGTTGTTCAAAACATAATAATTTATCGAATGTATAGTTTTAAAACTGTTCTGTAGAATATTACAATTTATTACTTCTGTCTTGTTATCCATAACTGAAGCTCCCAATATCTTCCCTACACCCAGCTCTCCCCAGCCTTTACTAATCTCTGTTACATATTTCAATTTACTTTTTTTTTAAACATCCACATAGGAGAATGTGCAGAATGCCTTTCTACATTAAACTTATTTTACTTAACATAATATCATGCAATTTAGTATGAACATTTCTATTTTTATAATATTTACTTATTTCTGGTGGCCCTTCAAGTACATTTTAGAATAAGAATTATAATCAGTATCAAAACTCAAGATAACAGAGGAAGGTTTAATGAGGAATCTACAATTTATTCATATTCTCTGCTTCTGCCCCTCTTTCTGCTTAGTACTTGTAGCATTATAAAGTATATTTGTGACTGTGATATGGATATGATGAATATATGACTCATCTTGCATACAAGTGTACCTAAACTTAGAATAATTCCTGAGAATCGTGTTAGTTCTTGGCCCACTAGTAATAATCAAAAGTGTTTCCTTCTTAGACAATATGAACACAATGAAATAGTCAATAATGACATATTTGCTTAAGTAACATTAGTATGAGTTTCTCTCACTTTGAAATTTGAAACAAAGGTCCTGAGAGGTAGGGCTATAATAATGACTTACTATATAATATTTTTTTAGTTAATGAAAACACATCCCAAATTGACTGTAACACACCCAACACATTCTGTCTTATTTCATTTTGTGTAGCTCTAACAGAATTCCATGGACTCAGCAATTTATACTGAACATAAATGTATTGTCTCATGGTACTGGAGGCTTGGAAGCGATGACCATCTGGCCAGGATGTTCTTGCTGCATCATCTCAGAGTAAAAGGGCAAATAAAATGTTAGAGAGAAAGAACAAGAGGAAGCCAAATACATTCCGTTGTTACAAACCCACTCCTACAATAACAGCACTAGTCTACTCATGATTACAGCGTCTGTGACCTAAATGCCTCCCATTAGGCACCAATTACACCCCCACTACATTGAGGATCAAGTTTTTAACACCTGAATTTTGGGAGGCACATCAAAATCATAGCACATCTACATCTGACTTGATTAACCACCCTTTCCTCCTCCTGCAGTACTAATCTTGCTGGATTATGTCTTATTCTGATAGTAATGCTGCTAGGCACTTAATAGTAGCAGGCCTTCTAAAATCTCTTTTCATATACAAAAGTACAAAATTCCACTGCCTATGTTTTTTCTGTTTTAAATGCCATTGCTTTTCTACTTCATTTCTCTTTTACCTTTTATTATTTTCTCTTACCTGCCTCTTTTGACAGTTCAGGCCAGTCATGTTACTGTGTAACTGAGTCTTTTAGAAGGAATTTTTATTTTTACAATGTATGTTGGTTTCAGTTTTCTAGTGCTGCTCACTTACAATTTTATTAATGTCTGCTTCAGGTTGGATCATTTTCTTCACATATTTCTGAGGTTTATTTAGTCAACTGCTTGGTAAAACAGGATTCTATGACACCCCATTATGGTTTCACAGACGTAAGGTGGATGACCTAACTGGGCCCATGCTTGTGTTTGAAATGTTAATTTCAATGCAATTCCCTCAGAACTTTTTAATAGAAGCAATATGATATGAGAGAACAATTCTATCACCAAAAGAACAGTGTTTATGTATTTCATGTACACAGTTTCATGTATATATTATAAAAAATGAAAAGAAAAATAAAACTTTCTTTGTTACCCAGAATATGGGCCCAGTGAAGGATTCATGTTTCCTGCTTTAAAGGAATCAGTTCTCTGAAGGAGTAAATCAGTGATAGTAGGAGAAGACTGCATTTAAATAAATTCTGAACTATTTTCTGAAATTTCTCAATCTTTAAACTCAACCAATCTGGGAATATCCTCTAGGCACTATAATTGGAAGCTGAGATGAAAACAACTAAAACAGAAATTTTAAGAGCAAGCAGAATGTCTTGCTTTGTGGTTTGGTTAAATCCCTATGTAGTTTAATCCTTTAGTAGACATTCCAGAATACTGCCTGAAGTGTTCCTAAAATGATAACTTTTAACTATGGGATTATCTAATGCAATAAATGTGAGCCCATTAAATTTTTGAAAAACCCAAGAAAGAGTACTTTGTAAAATGCTGGATATTTCTGTGATGATCATTCATTCTTGCACACTGATTAAAGCCCCCCAAATATTGATGCTTGTAAACCAAATTCTGATATTCTCCCTATTTTTATTCTGAGAGTACAGCTCAATCTGGGCCAACATGGCTCTCCATGATTCTAAACTTCCACTGGTTACATTTCCATACTGTTCATTTCCTGGGATTAGTAAATGATAAACCAAACAGATGGGCTGGTATTTGTTTATGTGCACTCACAAAAACATTAACAGGAGCATTCTGATGTAGATGAAGGATGTTTTAACAGGCAGCTCTTGAAAACCTGAGGCCAAATCTGTGTTGTGAAGGTACAGCTTGGCATGTGCCAATATGAGTCAATCTCACATTTTTGATTTAGACATAGTGGATTATTTGCAAGAAATCTAAGCATATTATTTTCTGGTACCTGGGTAGAAAAACTGTTTTTCTGACTCATGTTTACATGCTGCAGTGGCTTCAGAAGAGGCTTAGGGAAAATCAGCAAGAGTTTTACAAATGACAACTATCTTCAGTCTCATGTTTTGAGGAATATGTGTCCTTCTACCTGACATTATATAATATAGAATTTTTCTATAATTGATAATTAAATTTTTAAAACTCACACATTTTGACTGGTTATTTTTGAACTTTCATTAATTACTAGATCTGTGATTTAGATACTTTATCATTTCTTGAATATCAACTTATCATTTTCTAAAAGGACTATAAGTAGTACAAATATGTTTTGAGGACTATGTAAAACAATCTGTATGAAGTGTTCAATACTGTTCAAAGAACTTATTTCTGGTTGTTGTAGCTATTAAAACCTTCCTCTATCACTACCATTGTCACTGCCATCATTATTATTAGGCCTTTACAAATCCTGGAGTCTTTGAGAGTGCTCCGTCTTTCTCAGTGACAGGAGAGAGGATAAAAATTAATGAATGCAACATGCAGCCACAGTGGTTAGCAGGTCAAGTCAACTCCCAACAGTTCTCTTGAGAATGTGCTTTGCTGTCATTCTGGCTGGAGGCTTCTGCGCATATGGTTATAAGTAGTGATACCACCAGTTATTGGTGACCAGTCCTACTTCCTCACATGGTGAGGAATTAGAGAAGCATTAGAGAAGCATGCCAAGGCAAGCATATAAAGCAGGGTTTACTTAAAAAGGGATAATACAGACTTCCCCCAGGAGAGAGCGGCGAACCATAGCTGGTATCCTGGTATCCCAAGAAGTGAGGGTGTTCTGCCTCTTTTATCCATCCTAGATTTGCTTTGTTCTCCTGCTCTCTTCCCCCTTACCTCTCTCATTTTCTTTTGGTAACAGGGATTGAACTCAGGGGCACTGGAATACTGAGCCACATCCCTATCCCTATTTTGTGTTTTATGTAGAGACAAGGTCTCAGGGAGTTGATTAGCACCCCACTGTTGCTGAGGCTGGCTTTGAACTTGTGATTTCCCTGTCTCAGTCTCCCAAAGTGCTGGGATTACAGGCGTGCACCACCGCGCCCAGCTCTTATCTCTCTCTTTCCCAAGTATGTGACTAGGCCCAGGGGATGCTCTGGTGGGATGGCCAGAAGGTGAGAAGCAGATAGATAGAAGCCAAGGTAGAGTGACCTGGACAAGAAGGGTGCCAAGGGTACATTAATTAACAACTTTTTTTTTTTAATATTTTTTAGTTGTTGATTGACACAATGTCTTTATTTTATTGCTTTGTATGTGGTGCTGAGGATCGAACCCAGAGCCTCACGCATGCAAGGCAAGCGCTCTACCGCTGAGCTACAATCCCAGCCCTAATTAACAACTTTTACAACTCCCTGTAGGGAGGGACAATTCCTGGGATAGGTTACCTTAGTAACAGGTAAGGGTGAAGGAAGGGTTCTGAAGACATTATCATTTTAATTCCTCAGAGGCAGTCTGCAACTACCCAGATGAAAATCGACCTCTGTTCTCTCCATCTGGCTCGGTTATCTATTATACTGACTGCCTGTCTTTAATTCTGGCTTCAGTAGAAGTGAAGTCATATTCATGTCTTCCTACCAGGCGTGTGTGCACTGACTATATTATGCTGGATACACAGATCCACAGGACATTCAACATTCCCTATGTTGAAACCAGCATATTTTAAAAGAGTTATGGTTTTTGGTCAAAACACTGTAAATTTCATCTATATCCCCAGCCAGATCTTCTCTGTCTACTATGCCTCACTGTACCCTTAATTCATGTCAACACTTACATGTGCTTTGTTTCACCAATGTAGTATCATGAGGAAGCTGTCTATGTTAAGGGTAACCAGAAATTTTGCCTCTACATTTTATTCTTTGTTATATGTGTAAGTCATCTTTGTGTCTCTATGACTAAAATACCTCACAAGAACAACATGGAGGATGAAAAGTTTTATTTTGGCCCATGATTTCAGAGTGTTCAGTCCATGACTTGGAGTCCTGACTCTAAGGCAGAAACATCATGACAGAAAGACATGATGGAGGGAAGTTGCTCAGCTCATGGCAGCTGGAAAGCAGAAAGAAAAAGATAAGAAAGGGCTAGGGAGAAGTAAAATCATTGCAGGGAACACCTGAAATGACATACTTCTTCGAACTAGATCCCACCTCCCAGTAATTCATTCAGCTATCAATGGATTATTATTGCTTAAAACCCACACCACTGAAACCTGCTGCAATGGGGATCAATCCATGAACTTTTGGGGACATTCCAGATCCAAACCACAACACTAGACCTTCTGTTGTGCTAAATGAATGGCATCTCTGTTCCTAATTCACTTCACTCTTATAACAAACAAGTAAACTTCCTATAGTCTTCCTAGTTCAGGCTAATAGAGGACAAAAACATTGTGTATTTGAGATCAACTTGGGAAAATAACTAGTTATAAAAACTGAAGAATGAGATGATATATTAACCTATAGCCAAGAGATGAATTATTTAGTCCTCAGGCCAAGTGTTTGGGTAATGTTTCAACAAAATAAGGCATGCTTTCCTTTTTGATTAGTTTTTTTGTTTTTTTTGTTTTTTGTCTTTTGACGTCTAATGAAAGCAACAACATAATCATTTCTGGAAAAACTAAAAAACTTTCCTGGATTTCCTTACAATTATTTTATAGCTTATTATACAGGATTGGAGGCAAGATGTGAAACAATGTGGCCTTTGTCACCTATTCCATGCTTAGAATTCATTTCTGGTTATTTTTGTAAAAAGTGGCATTTTGAAGCTATGTTAGCACATGGCTGTAATCCCAGTGGCTTGGGAGGCTG
>PVHX01011522.1:20148-63889 GCA_004024805.1 Geosciurus inauris
ACTAACCCCTCCTCCCAAACACACACATGCTTTCTTTGTGAAAAAAGCAATCTGCCTGCAGCCCAACCTTGCCTAGGCAAGGGCAAAGGACAGACAGCATAGGTAATAAATGATGGGGGTTGATAGAGGATAATGACTGGTTATCATTGGTTATCAAAAAGAGGACAGTGTGTTGTTAACCTCTGCTATAGTGCTCCTGGGCACTCTGGGTTGCTAACAATTAACACCCACATCCTTGCTCTTAGGGTCATACACGGAGATGAAAGAGAAGGCAGTGATTAAAAGGTTCTGGGGTCTGTAAAAGAACAAGTTACACTCCTGTGGACACCCAGCTCTGGTGCCCCTTCTCTTTGCAGGAGTCTGTTGCCAACACTTTTTTAAATGAAATTTGCTTTCTATACTGCCTTCGACATTTCTCGGGTGTCTAATCTTCAACATTGGGGAACAAGGACCCAATCCCAACCTCCAAGATGGGTATCAATGGTCAGCTGACTCCATTGTTCTGGGCGTAAAACGATACAGAAAATCATAGCAGACAGGCATGGTGGAGGAAAATTATTGAGCTTGTAGTGGCTAGGAAGCAAAGGGAGAGAGAACCACCCAAGGGACAAGATATAATCCCAAGAGCATGCCCCAGGGACCCACCTCCTCCAACTATGCCCCACATGCTTACAATTAGGACCCAGCAATTCATTCAAATTATTAATCTATCAAGTGGATTAATCCACTGATTAGAATTATTGCTCTCATAATCTAATAATTTAACTTCCTGAATTGACACAGGAGCTTCGTGAGGCTACCTCATATCCAAACTATAACAGAAACCAATAGCTGGGTAATAGTTGAGGTTTTTTTTTTTTTTTTTTTTTTTTAAGCCAAAGAAGTATTTAGATTTAATTCTTTTTCTTGGAATATTCTACTACCAGACTCTCTCAATGGACCAAATTTAGGAAGTTATGTTTGCATATAAATAAGCATGCATATGTATATATACACACATTATACCTAGTGTTATTTATACATTTTCAAATCCATGCGTACATATGAACACTTATAATACGATACCACCATGTTCAATATAGCTTTCTTCCTATTTTTGACTACTCTTGTACTGAAAACCTTGACTTTCATTATATTTAATATATTTACTTATCAGATTAATGTCTGAATGTACCCGTCTACTATCACTGCTAACATACTGTCCCTGCATCATCACATCCCCTCTCTGAAACCCTGCCCCTCGATATTACATCTTCAACAATCAACATAGGTTACTCGCTTTCACTCACAGATGACTTTCACACCTGTCTCAGACTCGAAAACCTTGCATCAAGCCTTTTATTTTTCTTAGACACTCTGTTCAACTTCCAATTCAGACTTTGATATCCCACACGGGACCACATGCCTCCTGTGCTAGCATCCCTTCTTTATCTATTTCAGACTCCAATACTTCACACCAGGAGCTGTTCTCATGAAAGCTCTCCTCATGGTGCTTAGGCTTCCCCACTCCACACTGGATGGATTTCCTCCTTCCCTGCTTGCATTGAAAACCCTGTTCTGGGCTGTGCTCCATAGCGACTGCATTCTCACCTTGCCTGGTTTCTGATAGCATGTGCCAGGCTCCCTGTGGATGCCCCCCTGGCTCCTCTCAGCTTCTAATGCCCCACCCTGGAAAAGTCCCATACAATTATTCTCACACAGCATGGGATCTCTTCACATTATGGCTTCTTCTTATAGGTTTATGTTAGTTTTCATATATTAACATTCTCCTTTCTCCTATTTTTCTTATGATTTCCATTTCTTTACACTATAAATGTGACATTGGAATAGTCTTTTCAACATTAAATCACTTCTTAATAATGACAAAGAATTTCTTCAATCTAAGTATGATATTGATAACTGAAAAATAATGACTCTTTTTCTTTTTGATGCATTCATTATCTAATATCTAGTATTTTGCTCTGATATTCTTTTAAGACTGAATTGTTAGGTGCTTCCTCAGGCACTTTGTTTTACTGACGATGGTGTTTCCTTTATTATTATTTACCTTTCTGTGGCTTTCAGGTCCTTCTAAACGAATCAGTGGGTATAGCAGATTAGATCTGGTTTCTGAGGGGTTTGAAAGTCCATAGTCTCTCACAGGTGGCCCATAGCAAAGCATCTTCCTTTCTTGGGGTTCATTGCTCCAAGAAGTACAAGTCTGCATACCTCTGCTGAGGGAACTCAGATAGTTCTCTAGGTTCCCCAGTGTCCTTGCAGAAAAAAATGAAGGAAGGAAGAAAAGAAAGAAGGGGGGGGGGAGTGGGAGGGAGGGGAATTAGAGAACAGCAGGAGAAGGATGAAGAGTTGAACAGAATCATATAACGTCAAGAATCACAGGGAGAAGAACATACAGTAGAGTTGTAAAGTAAGGACCAGAGCTTAAAGATTGAAAGGCAAATAGAAAGACAAGCACTCCAGTACTTCTCGGCAGTTATTCTAATCTTAAACTGTAGGATATACCATTTTTATTTACATCTCTTTCTTCATTTTGAATTTTTTTCTAACAGAATCTTTTTGCCTCCTCCTGAGAATTCTGTATATCTTGATATTTTTAAAATTTTATGTCTAAGATAATATAATTTTGAATTATTTTAGATTTATTGGAAATTACTTAAGATAGTTGTTCTTTCTTACCACTGTCTGGCACTCCCTTTGGACTGTGATAGCACAAAAATACATTGCTATCAGGAAACACTCCCTTGCTTATCAGTAACATGGCCACCCTGCCCTCTTCCCACACAGCTTACTCTCTTTACATTCTTCTAGCACATCACTGTGGGGGGGAAGTGAAATCCCATGCCCTCCCACAGGTTGTTGTCCACAGCACAGGTAATTTTGATTTACCAGAGTTAGAGCATCCTCCCTTAGCATTTGTCACTGACCCCAAGTATTTGTTGTTAGGCTTGCAGCTGTCACACTGGTCCATTTATCCTGTTGAAGTTGATTCATAGCTTAGCAGAAGTGTTTCTTCAGTGTCAAGGCAGGGTAGAAAGCTCAGGGGGAATCTGTATATCTCTGTAATTTCTTTCTACAAATTTTACCTACTAGATGATTTGAGTAAAGGTACTCAAAGATATGGGATTGGAAGAAATTTTTGTTTGTTTTTATTTTTTATTTACAGAGAAGCATTTATTTTTCTTTCAGAAAACAGACCAGGGGACTTATATACTAGTGATATTTTTCATCTACAAATAGTAAGATTATAGTGCTATTTTTTACAACTGTTTTTAAATTAAAATTAATACCTTCACTAACATGTTTGAAAGACACTAATTTTTTTCTTTAGCTAAAGGTAATTATTTTTATTTTTCAGTTGTAATATTTGATTTTTTAAAAGTTTTCTGTAGGACTTTTAAAGTCTTCCTTGATCAAAATCATTTCTTTGACAACCACGACTAGGTAGAAAATTGCTACTGTGTAAATATGAAATTTTATTCTCATCCCAGTAGAAAGAACTTAGTTGTTTTAATTATTGCAATAGCCCCTTTAGTTTTATGTTATTGCTATTCATGGTTATTTCTAAGTGTTCTTAGTATAAGTGATAAGCACGAAAACAATTTTCACCAATTTCTGAATGCATTATCAGTTAGTAAGTAGCATATTATACCTTTAAAATTATTTCATAAGTTTATTTTTAAAAGAACTCTGGAGATAACATTAAAGAGAAATATTTCATAATTATAAGGAAAACTTTGTAATTAACATTGCTTCAAGAAGAATATACAATATAATAAGTTTCATAGTAGAAAAGGCCATAATTAAAAATGACTAAAGAGATGAGACTAAGAATGTAAAGTTTTTTTTAGAAAAGAGGTTCATTGGCTAAGTGATTTTGATTTGCTAGAATTCGTAGTTGTAGCAGTCATGCTGTTAAAATTAGAAAGAGGCTTGATAGTGAGTCTGTGAAGAAAGGGAGAACTTTAGATTACTTTCACTTGATTTAATAAGAATGGACTAATAAAGCTAATTAATATACTGTGAATTGAGGAGTTAATTAGGATTATTGAGGTTTTAGAATATCATGTATCCTTAACTGCTACTGTGCTTATAATTAATAGGTATACCAATAACCTTTGTTGTTTTCCTACATTTTCTTCCATACAGAAATTTTAACTTTTATCCACCTGCTAAACTGTTGTATGCAGTCAACTCAGAGACATTATTGACCTAATTTTTCTCCTACTGTATCGTATCATGAGGTTTTTAAGAGGAAGTCGATAACATGTGTTAGTTCATTTAGTATTCTGTTAGCAGCCAGAGGTTTCTGCCATATCAAAATATTATTTGAATATGGAGGCTGAAAGATGACAATATTAATAATATTAATAATGACAATATTAATAATCTTGGAAAGAAAAAGTGCAATGAGAATATAGTAAGTTGCTAGCATTCTGTAACAAACACAAATCATCAGCTCAGCTGACCTGATATTCATAATCACACTGATTAGACAAGTTGTTCTAACTAGATCTTTCCTTATGGCTTAACCATTCACTGTTCCTGTATGGACGGTGATACATATGGGCTCAACGATCTAAACTGATAAAAGAACCATATACTACGGGACTTAGCACGAAAGTAATTTAGAAATGTAAAACATGCATTGTTTTTAGATCTGTTAAAATTGTGTATGTTCTTGTCATAAGTTTGATAAATTCATTTGTGAGATGCAATTTTCTTTATGTAAAGTATTTTATTTATTGATCTGCTTTCTTTATAATGCTATATAGAATTTCTTTCTTCTTTTGTGAATTTTTCTAGGAATTTGTTCATTTTACCTATGTTTTTTGAAAATATTGCCATAAACATGATTATAATATCCTCTTATGATCATTCAGTTCTAAAAAATTTGCAGTCTTTTCTCATTTTTAATGACTACATTTATTTGCTTTTATTTCTATTTTTGTGACCCTTTATGTTGATATTTGCCATTTTATTAATTTTTACAAAAAGTCCAATTTAGATTCTACTGATCATTTTTATTACATTTATGTTTTCAATGTCAAGATTTTTCTTTTATCTTTATTTCCATTTTTATTCCTATTTCACCAAATCATAAAATTTTGAGTCTATTTTTTACCTCTTCATGTTGACACTTATGTTGATTTTTATTCTTTATTCATTTAGAATATTTGCATCATTCTTTTAAATTCAAATTTAGCTTCATGTCACACATTTATATATGCAGATTTTTATTCAGTTAAATTATTTTATATTTTACATTGTGACTTTTCTTTGACTTGTGATTTATTAGTAAATACATTGCTTATTTTCAAGGAAATTTTCTGTCTCATCTGCCTTTCTATTTAGAAATAAATCAAGATTTGTAAAACTCGTGTTTAAAAATTTTAATTGTTTTCTACATTTTCACCACGCTGCATGGTGACAAATATCGTGAAAAGTATTTTCTCTTTCATCAAGCACGATTGTGTTCAGGTGCATATTTTGTGTGATTTCATGGAGGAAGAAAAAAATATTTCTTGTTTGTTTTAGAGAAACCAACACTATGCCTTAGAATTCAAGAGACGTAGTGGATACAGAATGTTTTAAGTAATATGCATTTTTTGCTCATAGTAGTAATCTTTCCATTTTGTTGTGGCAAAATTTTTGTTAAATATACATTCATATTGCTTTTTATTTTGCATAAGTCTGCATTTCACCAAATTTTGTCAATCATTTTTCTCATTCACTTCTAACTTGTTCTATTTATATTGATATTATCTTCATTGAAAATACAGGCTTTATTGTAAAAAAAAAATCACTAAAACATATTTAGCATCTTTTAAAAGCCCTGCATTACTAATGGCCTATAAAATTTTTAGTATTAATTTTCAGAGGATAGATTAACCTATACTCATAAAGATAGAACTCTACTTATGTACATGTTAGGATTAAATGATTCTAATACGTAATCAATGATGTAAAGCTCTACATTTCGAAATTCCAAACACAACGAGAAGACTAATGAATTGTTAGACCAATCACACAGTTCACAGCAAGACTTCAGCTGATGCCAGAGAATACCTGCCTCCAACCTCCTACCTATTGCCTGTGACAACTTCCTCTATCAATCGTCTTTTCTTCTGTTTATTTCACCAAATCTTAAAAGAAATTCATAAAAGAATTATAAGCAAAGTAAAGAAGTGTAAAACAATAGAGGAATTATAATTCATCTCTATCATTTCATTTATTTGTACTTTATGCTGTGCCAAAATGTACCTCCTAGTAGGAAAAAATAAATACTAGTGACTATAAACCTGACAGCATTTACAGGTTCAGTACTGGAAATATTGCATGAGAAGCAGAAATAAAACACTTCCACAGGATTATTAATACCATTGACAGATTTTATTAAAGATCTCTTTTTTTTTTAATTTTTTTTTTTTAGTTGTTGATGAACACAATGTCTTTTTATTTTATTGCTTTGTATGTGGTGCTGAGGATCGAACCCAGGGCCTCACGCATGCGAGGCAAGCGCTCTACCGCTGAGCTACAATCCCAGCCCCTTATTAAAGACTCTTGAGTCTTAAATCAAAGTGAGGGGTTTTTAACAAAATGATGAACATGAAAAGTACTGAATTCTCATCCTGTTCTGGATATAAAAATGTTTCAACTTCCTTTTTTTATTTTACTGGTGGAGGAAAACAAATTTTAACATTTATTAACAATTTTCTTGCTTTTGCACAATATGAGCAGATAATAGGTAAATTAGTTCATTTCCTGTATAAAATCACTGAAATGATGGCTCTATTATTTTATTATTTCTCCAAACCAGTACATTCAAGGCATTACAAATGTATGGCATAGATGCTAAAAAGAATTTGTGGATACTTTTTGGCCATTCAAATCAGCAAGTACAAGAAAATAAAACTAAATAGAAATTATGCTTCAGAATAGTCATATTCCTTCTTAACCTCATCTTAAATTCCTAGTGAGTACTATTTGTCTATATATGGAATTTTATGAAACTACTTATTTGACTAAAGTCTAAACTACATATTTAGGGAAACCAAATTTTCTTTACACATTGCAATTTTCTTTTCATTTTATAATTTTAAATTTTACCTCTTTTTATGGTTTCAATATGAGGTGTTCCTAGAAAGTTCAGGGGTGAAATATTGGGTTATGAGTATTTTAACTTAACCAGTAGGGATTGACTAAATGGTAGCTGTGGTCTGTAGGGTGAGCAACTGAATAACTGAGGACATTCCTTTGGGGTTTATATTTTGCCAGTGGGGAGGGGAGCTCTTTGTTTCTTGATTGCCATGTTCTGAGCTACATTCCTCTTTCATTCCTTTCTGCCATATTCTATTACTAGTATATTCTACCAAATAAACATTTCCACCTCTAAAATTGTTTTTGTCAGGTCTTTTGGTCACAGTGGTGAAAAAACTGACCAAAACACCTTTCCCAGACTTTGCATTTTATTTTTTCTTTTTATTTCATATGGTTTCAGCTAACAGTTGAGCATTCAGTCGTGTATTAATATGCTCTTGAATTAAGTTCATTCTTTATTGAGCACTTACTATTTGGTATTCAGGTATAATTGGTTTGAAAAGTTTTCAATACATTTTTTTCAACAATAACTACATACATACATTTATTAACCTTTTAATAATATATTCTGTTACTAGGTGGCTTGTGCTTTAGCAATATGTTTTTCTAGGCTTTTGATTCTTTCACAAAAGCAATGATTTTGATTTTGCAGAAACTTTTTATCAATAATGGCTTTGTAAAGTGAAGCTCCGTAAGGATAACTCATTTCTGGACTGTAGTCATATCATTATCCTCAATCCAAATATTACCATGAATTTAAATATATGATATCATTGATTTGGAGAATATGTTAATTTTGGTAAATCTATTAAATACTTTCTATGCAGTTGTTATTAGTTAGAAACAATTGTTACTTGTACCTAATTTTCAACAAATATTTTCATAATACTGATACCTGTATTTCTCCTTGAGCTGAAAGTATTTTTCCAACAGAGATATTATGTTTATAAAAGTGGTTTATGAATTGGGATGTATATAAATATTACTAGTATATTAATTCATCTATACATACTTTTATTTTTTTTATTATGAGTCATTTTATTGTGCCAACCTCACTGGCCAAATATACTACATCATCATTATCATCATCATCATCATCATCATCATCATCATCATCATCATCTTTTGGGTACCGGGTATTGAACTCAGGGATGCTTAACCATTGAGCCACATCCCCAGCCTCTTTGTTTTGTTTTGTTTTGTTTTATTTAGGCTTACATGTTAACAGTGTAAATTGATTCATTGTACATAGATAAAGGATAATATATCAATTCTCTAGTTGTAAGTTGTATAGAATCACAACATATATGCAGTCATACATAAAGTTAGGGTTATTATGACCATCATATTCCACCACCCTTGCTGTCCCCATGCCCTCTCCCCCCTTACATCCCTGTGAACAGAGATCCACCATTGTTCCCATGTCCTTCCCCACATTATGGATCAGCATCCACTTATCAATGAGTACATTCAGCATTTGGTTTTCTGAGATTGGCTTACTTCACTTAGCATGATATTCTCCAACTCCAGCCATTTACCTGCAAATGTCATAATTTTATTCTCTCTTATTGCTGAGTAATATTCCATTGTGTATATATACCACAGTTTCTTTATCCAGTCATCTATCGAAAGGCATCTAGGTTGGTTCTACAGTTTAGCTATTGTGAATTGAGCTTCTATAAACATTGAAGCGGCTGCAGCACTGTAGTATGCTGTTTTTAAGTCTTTTGGGTATAGACCTAGGAGTGGGATAGCAGGCTCAAATGGTGGTTCCATTCCAAGTTTTCTAAGGAATCTCCATACTGCTTTCCAGATTGGTTGTACCAATTTGCAGTTCCACCAGCAACGTATGAGTGTGCCTTTTTCCCCCACAACCTCGCCAACAATTATTGTTGTTTGTATTCTTGATAATTGCCATTCTGACTGGCGTGAGATGGAATATTAGGGTAGTTTTGATTTGCATTTCTCTGATTGCTAGAGATGTTGAACATTTTTTCATATGTCTGTTGATGGATTATATATCTTCTGTGAAGTTTGTGTTCAGGTTTTTGGCCCATTTATTGATTGGGTTGTTAGTTTTTTTGGTGTTAAGCTTTTTGAGTTCTTTATATATCCTGGAGATTAGTGCTCTATCGGATGTGTGTGTGGCAAAGATTTGTTCCCAGAATGTCAGCTCTCTGTTCACTTCATTGATTATTTATTTTGCTGAGAAGAAGCTTTTTAGTTTGAATCCATCCCATTTGTTGATTCTTGATTTTACTTCTTGTGCTATAGGAGTCTTGTTAAGGAAGTATGGTCCTAATTCGACATGATGAAGATTTGGGCCTATTTTTTCTTCTATTAGGCATTGGGTCTCTGGTCTGATTCCCAAGTCCTTGATCCACTTTGAGTTGAATTTTGTGCATGGTGAGAGATAGGGTTTTAGTTTCATTTTGCTGCATATGGATTTCCAGTTTTCCCAGCACCATTTGTTGAAGAGGCTGTCTTTTCTCCAGTGTACGTGTTTGGCTCCTTTATCTAGTATAAGGTACCTGTATGTAAGTGGGTTCATCTCTGTGTCTTCTATTCTATACCATTGGTCTACATGTCTATTTTGATGCCAGTACTATGCTATTTTTGTTACTATAGCTTTGTAGTATAATCTGAAGTCAAGTATTGTCGTGCCTCCTGCTTCACTCTTCTTACTAAGGATTGCTTTGGCTATTCTGGGTCTCTTATTCTTCCAAATGAATTTCATGATTGACTTTTCTATTTCTATAAGGAATGAGATTGGGATTCTAATTGGTATTGCATTGAATCTATATATCGCTTTGGGAAGTATGGCCATTTTGATAATATTGATTCTGCCTATCCAGGAGCATGGGAGATTATTCTATTTTCTAAGGTCTTCTTCAATTTCTTTCTTCAGTGTCTTGTAGTTTGCATTATAGAGGTCTTTCACCTCTTTTGTTAAATTGATTCCCAGTATTTTATTTTTTGAGGCTATTGTGAATGGGATAGTTTTCCTAATTTCTCTTTCAGAGGGTTTATCACTGATGTATAGAAATGCAATTGATTTGTGGGTGTTGATTTTATATCCTGCTACTTTGTTGAATTCATTTATTAGTTCTAAAAGTTTTCTGGTAGAATTTTTTGAATCCTCTAAGTATAGAATCATGTCATCCACAAATAATGATAGTTTGAGTTCCTCTTTTCCAATTCGTATCCCTTTAATTTTTTTCGTCTGTCTAATTGCTCTGGCTAGTGTTTCCAGGACAATGTTGAGTAGCAGTGGTGAGAGAGGGCATCTCTGTCTAGTTCCTGTTTTCCGAGGGAATGATTCCAATTTTTCTCCATTTAGGATGATGTTGGCCTTGGGTTTAGCATAGATAGCTTTTACAAAGTTGAGGTATGTTCCTTCTATCCCAAGTTTTTCTAGTGTTTTGAGCATAAAAGGGTGTTGTATTTTGTCAAATGCCTTCTCCTCATTGATTGATAAAATCATATGATTCTTTAAGTCTATTGATGTAATGTATTACATTGATTGATTTCCGTATGTTGAACCAACCTTGCATCCCTGGGATGAACCCCACTTGATCATGGTGCACTATTTTTTTGATATGTTTTTGTATGCAATTTGCCAGAATTTTGAGAATTTTTGCATCTATGTTCATCAGGGATATTGGTCTGAAGTTTTCTTTCTTTGATGTATCTCTGTCTGGTTTTGGAATCAGGTTGATACTTGCCTCATAGAATGAGTTTGGAAGGATTCTCTCCTTTTCTATTTCATGAAATAGTTTGAGGAGAATTGGTATTAATTCTTCTTTGAAAGTCTTTTAGAACTCAGCTGAGAATCCATCTGGACCTAGGCTTTTCTTGGTTGGAAGGCTCTTGATGGCATCGTCTATTTCCTTGCTTGAAATTGATCTGTTTAAGTTGTGTATATCCTCTTGGTTCAGTTTGGGTAGGTCATATGCCTCTAGAAATTTGTCGGTGTCTTCAGGGTTTTCTATTTTACTGGAGTATAAAGTTTCAAAATAGTTTCTAATTATCCTCTGTATTTCAGTAGTGTCTGTCGTAATATTTCCTTTTTCATCTCGAATTTTAGTAATTTGGGTTTTCTCCTTCCTCCTTTTCATTAGGGTGGCTAAGGGTTTGTCAATTTTATTTATTTTTCCAAAGAACTAGCTTTTTGTTTTGTCATTTTTTTAAATTGTTTTTGTTTCAATTTCATTGATTTCAGCCCTGATTGATTATTTCCTGTCTTCTAGATCTTTGGGTGTTAATTTGTTCTTCCTTTTCTAAGGCTTTGAGTTGAAAAGTCAATTCATTTATTTGTTGGCTTTTACTTCTTCTAATGTATGAGTTTAGTGCTATGAACTTTCCTCTTAGCACTGCCTTCATGGCATCCCAGAGATTTTGATATGTTGTATTGGAGTTTTCATTTGCCTCTAAGAATTTTATCTCTTCCTTGGTGTCTTCTGTTATCCATGCATCATTCAATAGCATATTATTTAGTTTCCAGGTGATGGAGTAGTTTCTGCTTTTTAATCTGTCATTGATTTGTAATTTTATTCCATTGAGGTCAGATAGGATGCAGGGTAGAATCTATTTTTTTTGTATTTGCTAAGACTGGCTTTGTGACATAACATATGATCTATTTTGGAAAAGGATCCATGTGCAGCTGAGAAGTGTATTCACTCATTGATGGATGGAACACTCTGTATATGTCTCTTAAGCCTAAATTATTGATAGTTTCATTAAGATCTATGGTTTCTTTATTAAGTTTTTCTTTGGAAGATCTATCCAATGGTGAAAGAGCTGTGTTAAATTCTCCAAGTATTATTGTGTTGTGGTCTATTTGATTCTTGTATTTGAGAAGGATTTGTTTGATATATGTAGAAGCTCCATTATTTGGGGCATAGATATTTATGATTGTTATGTCTTGTTGATGTATGATTCCCTTAAGTATGAAATGACCTTTATCTCTTTTCACCATCTTTGGTTTGAAGTCCACTTTATTTGATATGAGGATGGAAACTCCTGCTTGTTTGCGGGGTCCATGTGAGTAAAATGTTTTTTCCCACCCTTTCATTTTCAGTCTGTGGATGTGTTTTCCTGTGAGATGAGTCTCTTGAAGACAGCATATTGTTGCATCTTTTTTTTTAATCCAGTCTGTCAGTCTATGTCTTTTAATTGGTGCATTTAGGCCATTTACATTCAGGGTTATTATTGAAATATGATTTGTAATTCTGGTCATTTTGGTTTGTTTTTGGTTTTTACCTTGAATTGTTTTCTCTTTTGAATGGTCTTTCCTCTAGTGTAGTTCCTCTCTTTGTAAATTTCCATTGTTGGTTATCATTTCCTCCTCATGGAATATTTTACCAAGAATGCTGTGTAGTGCAGGCTTTTTGCTGTAAATTCTTTTAACTTTTGTTTATCATGGAAGGTTTTTATTTCATCAAATCTGAAGGTCAATTTTGCTGGATATAGGATTCTTGGTTTGCATCCATTGTCTTTTAGGGCTTGGAATATATTATTCCATTATCTCCTGGCTTTTAGTGTCTGGGTTGAAAAAACTGCTGAGATACGAATTGGTCTCCCCTTATATATAATCTGGTTCCTCTCTTGGGTGGCCTTTAAAATTCTATCCTTGTTCTGTGTGTTGGGCATTTTCATTATAATGTGCCTTGGTGTAGCTCTGTTGAAATTTTGTGCATTTGGTGTCCTGTAAGCCTCTTGTATTTGATTTTCCATTTCATTTTTCATACTTGGGAAATTTTCTGATATTATTTCATTGAAGAGATTGTGCATTCCTTTGGTTTGAAATTCTGCACCTTCTTCTATCCCAACAAATCTTAAATTTGGTCTTTTGATGCTGTCCCTTATTTCTTGTATGTTCTGATCATGATTTTTTACCATCTTCACTATATGGTCAAATTTTCAAGATTGTATATCTTGTCTTCATTATCTGAGGTTCTGTCTTCCAGGTGATCTAGTCTGCTGGTGATGCTTTCTATTGAGTTTTTTATTTGGTTAATTGTTTCCTTCATTTCAAGAATTTCTGATTGGTTTTTTTTTTCACGATCTCTAGCTCTTAAAGTAATCTTTTGCTACTTATAATTACTCTCTTATCTCTTTGTTAGAATGATCGGTGGTTGCCTTTATTTGCTCTCCTCTTTCTTTGTTGGATTGATCATTTTTTGCCTGTGATTGCTTACTTATGTCATTCTTTAGTTCGCTGATCATTTTAATTATGTACATTCTGAATTCTTTCTCTGACATTTCATCAACTGTGCTGTCAATTGATTCTGTTACAGTCATATCCATGTTTATTTGGGGCACTTTCTTCCCTTGTTTTTTCATGTTGATTGTGTATCTTCTTTGCTTGAAATATCAATCTGAGGTATTGCAGCTTCTATCCTATAATCTTGTATTGACACTCCAGATTACCTGTGTCTCACCTTGGAGCTACTTCTGTTCTCCCAGTGTCCCCAGATGGGCAGTACTGTCACTAAAGTTGGTGGCGGAAGTAGTGGACGTACCTCTAGAGGGCAGTGGGAGTGGCTTTGGCTGGGCTCCTGAGGCGGCCCCTGAGGGCTGTTTTGCCCCTCTCTTGCACTCCTGCTGGTGAACATGAACTCTGGAGCGGAAGTAGAGGCAGGCTCAGGTCTCACTTAGGCAGGGTCACAAGCTGGAGAGTCTATGCACGACCCTTACAGTGAGTGTGAGCTCCCCTGGGGTTAGAGGCTAGCAGGCTCTGGTCTGTCTTCATCTGGGCACCCTGGCATTCCCACTGGAACTCTGGAGCGGAACTGAGGCAGGCCCAGAGCGCACTAGGGTGGGGCCTCTTCACGCTGGGGTCTCTGAAGGCCACTCTTTCCCTGGGTATGCTTTCCTCTGTGGCTGGTAGCAATCAGACTGTGGTCAACCCTTAGTTGGACACCCATGGAGTGCCAGCACCTGCGCCGGACCAAATTGAAACCCAGGCGGCGGGGGAGCCGCGGGTGAAAGAAACACACACAACAACGATTCTGAAGAAAAAGAAGCTCGAAGCTCATAGCTTGTAGTTCGTTAGCACTCTGGGCGTATATATCTTTCCTACCCACTGAGGGGCATGGGAGGCGTGGGAGGCATGGAACTGCAGACCCAGGTGTGGAAATTGCTCAAACTGCAAAACAAGCTCAGACTATGAGAACACGGGAGTTCAAGGAATGGTCAGTACCTGTGGCTTCTCTCAGAAATCAGGGTACAGCTGGCTCTGGTAAACAGAAAGTAGCCATGCACACAAGAATGCTCTCACAATTCCCCCTCTCTTTTTCCTAGAGTATGACCTAGGACCAAAGAACATGGCTTACCCATCATTGGGTCTAAGGCGTGGATGTTAGCCGCCATAGCCCTGTCTCCAGGGAAGGAATGATTTTGGAAATGTACACACTGTCAGTATAAATGTTTTCTTTTTTAAAATTTTTTTAGTTGTAGATAGATGCAATATCTTTATTTATTTATTTTTATGTGGTGCTGAGGATCGAACCCAGTGATTCACACACGTGAGGCAAGCATTCTACCACTGAGCCATGGCCCCAGCCAAGTATAAATGTTAATAGGCTCACAGGTAAAAATTTGAAGTGCCAGGGTCAATGCCTGAAGTTCGATTTTCTGGGCAGACCCTGGAAAAAATTGTTGGGTGATACTTTTGCCTGAAGAGTACACTGATACAGTACCATTAGATGACCCATCAGTAAAGACTGAACGTGCTCCAGGGATAGGAATGGTCTTCTCTATTTTTGGAAAAACAACAGGATGTGACTTAAGAAACTGACAGCCCTCAGATCTTGTAAAAGTCTCCATTTTCCAGACTTCTTTTTAATGACAAAAATAGGTGTGTTCCAGGGGGATGTTGATGGAACTAAATGTCCTGCTTTTAATTGTTCTTTCACCAGGGACTGAGCAGCTTTAAGTTTTTCCTTAGTTAAGGGCCACTGCTCTACCCACACAGGATCATCTGTTTTCCATTGAATGAGTAGAGGGTCTATTTTTGAGGCTGTTGCTGCAGTAGCCCTTAATAAAAATTTCCCAGTCCTATTCTATCCTTGCCAAGTCTTATTATATCATCCTCAGCAGTGAGGGGAGTCATTCTACCCTGTGATCTTTTTTCCTATACCCCATCCCGGCTCATATCCCTGCCTTTCCATCATCCTTGGCACTGTCTTGTCTGGAACATATCCTTGTTCTGTAATATTTTGTTGGACCGGCTGCATGGTTAGCACAGCCCCCATGGCAGACAAAGTGTCTCTACCCCATAAGTTAACAGATCAGAAAGGACGTTAAGTCTGAAAGTCTGTTATGCCCTTCAGCATCTTTCCAAGAGATAAACCTGGAGCTTTGTAATGGATTAGAATTATAACCTAAACCTTGAAGTGGTTGCAACCCTTTGAGTAGGCCACTTTGGTGGCCACTGATTTTCAAATATGAAACATCGGCCCCTGTATCTAATACTTCTATTACTGGGAACACCACGCCTCCCAATTGAGGCTCTGGAGGCGCCATAAGACCGGTAGGCCTCCTAGACTCATGTCCTGGATTGAAGGGAGGTGGTCTTCCCACTGAATAATACTTTGGTTCCTGCCTACATTGTTCTTTTAATTCCCACTCCTGTAATCTCTCTTGCAATGCCTGGATATCCTTTTCCAACTGCAATTCCTCATCTTCCTCCTCATCCTCTTTTTCCTCGCTATCCGTTTCAATTTCTTTAAGGGACTGGGTAGAAACCGCTTCTTGGGTGGATTCATAGGTCTTAGATAACACATTGACTTGTTCCTGAATCAAAACCTTTTTACTTAAAAGAGAGTCCTTAATTAGCCTCCATACAGAGAAGGTGGTAATGGGAAAAGACTGTGGCCCCTCTGTGTGTAGCCTTTTCTGTAAGTCCGCACGGACCTGTTCCCAATCTGGAACACTGAGACCTTCCGAATGAAGAAACCAGGGACTAGACTGCTCTATATTTTTTTTTTTAAATATTTTTACAGTTGTAGACGGACACAATATCTTTATTTATTTTTATGTGGTGCTGAGGATCGAACCAAGTGCCTCACGCATGCAAGGCAAGCACTCTACCACTGAGCCACAATCCCAGCCCTCTATAATCTTTAAGAAGGCCCTTATAGTACTCTTTTTAGCCCTGTACCCTTTTTCTTCAACAGAATTTCGATCTGATTTCCCAACAATTCCCTACTGAGGGTAGTGCCCATCTTCTGCACTATTAACAAATTTCTGCACTATTAACAATTCACCCCCTACTTCCCGGGGTGTCCATCAGGCGTTCCTTCCCTTCTTCCAATCTCGGTGGAACCTCCAGATGCCAGCGCCTGCCCCGGATCAAAGTGAAACCGAGTTGGCGAGGGAGCCGCGGATGAAAGAAACACACACACAACAATGATTCTGAAGAAAAAGAAGCTCGAAGCTCATAGCTTGTAGCTCGTTAGCAATCTGGGCTTATATATCTTTTTTTACCCCCCGAGGGGCATGGGAGGCGTGGAACTGCAGACCCAGGTGTGGAAATTGCTCAGACTGCAAAACAAGCTCAGACCACGAGAACACGGGAGTTCAAGGGATGGTCAGCACCTGTGGCTTCTCTCAGAAATCAGGGTACAGCTGGTTCTGGTAAACAAAGTAGCCATGCACACAAGAATGCTCTCACAGTGGAGTTTCCTGAGGGTGGATCTGGGCCCCCTCTACCTCCTGCCGGACCTGGGAATTCTGGAGCGGAACTGGGGCAGACCCAGGCTGCCCTTGGAAGGGGCTGCCTTGCGCTGGTGTCTCTGGAGCGACTCTTGCCCTGAATTTGGACTCCCCAGTGGCTAGAGGTAGCTGATCCTGGTCTCCCTTTGGCTGGACAACCGTGGAGGTTCCTGAGGGCAGGTCAGCGTACTTTGGGGCTCCTGCCGGTCCACAGGAATTCTGGAGAGGAACTGGGTCGGGCCCAGGCTGCCCTTGGGTGGGGCTGCCGGGGGGACTCTTAACCTGAGTTTGGGCTCCCCTGTGGCTAGAGGTAGCAGTCCCTGGTCTCCCTTTAGCTGGACACCCGTGGAAGTTCCTGAGGGCGGATCAGGGCCCTCTGCGGCTCTTGTAGGTCCCCAGGAACTCTGGAGCGGAACTGAGGCATATACATACTTTTAATTTATATATTGTTATTAATTTTATGTCTTGTTTTGCTATCACTTGATTTATTTTAAAAATGTTATGTGTGCGTTGTAGTTATGCAAAATATTGGGGTTCATTTGACATGATCATGTATGAAATATAATTTACTCTACTTTAGTCTCCCATATGTCCTCTTTTTCTCTCCACCCCAGCCCTTCCCTTCCCTCTACTCTACAGGTTCTCTTTCTATTTATTTTAATTGGTGCTTTGTATGTATACATAAAAGTGAAATTCACTGGTATAGTCATATATGTACATAGCAGATTTTGGTCACTTTCGTTTCACCATTCCTTTAAATGAATGGTAACATTCTTACTTTCTCTTTTGAACCTAAAGTTATCATAAAAACCAAAATTTTAATCAGTAATGCTCTTTCCTAAAACATGTGGGAAGAGTTATTTAAGAGCAGAGTATTACTTCTATTTATTATTAGTATTTTAACAATTCCAAATACCCACTCTCTTTGAGGTTTTATATGTGGATTTCAGGGAGTATAGAGATTAGGGCTTGGCCAGTCTTCATTGATATCAGTTGATGTCACTATAAAAACATGATGTAGTTTATTGGTTGACACTAAGAAGTAGGTTCATTCACAGGACCAGCTATATAACTTGAAAGGTTTAAAGCAAAATATGAGCCTGGGATCCTTTTTAATAAAAGCAGGCACATCTCACCACATCACTGTGTTTTTAGTTCACTATATACCTTATTGGGAAGAGTAAATGCAGAGCATTACAGGAGCTAAAGGCCTATTACCTGGACTTTCCTCACAAGAGTGCTTACTCCCTTCCCCCTTAGAGGCAGAGGGTGTGGGTGATAAATGAATAGGATGGAGGGAGAGCACGACTTGAGAACCAACCCAGAAGGTAGCAGGACCATGAACAAGCCAAACATCAAAGCTCCAACTTCTGCCTCACTTTCATCAGCCATATCCACAAAACACAGATTCAAAGATAAAATAAAGAATTCTAGGATAATGACCACAGCGTATTAAATTCCAAGTGACAGACCCCTTCATAGAGTCCTTTGTGGCTATGAGCTTTTTTTTTTTTTTTTGTCAAGAATTAGAAGCAAGAAATTATCATTGCTAGGAAATTTCCGTGTTTTATTCATGGGGAAGGTAAACTGTTAAAATCTACTTTTCATGCTTATTTGTTCCCATGATCATAGAGAGCTGTAATTTATTGATTAATTAGTTTGACACTGGTCCTAATGACTGATTTTTTTTTCATGCCTGTGAAACAATCAGCCGTCTCCTGAAAGTGTGGGAACTTCTTTTTATTTTCAGCAGTAAAGTGAAGGAGGGCCTTTCAAGGCTTGTCAGATCTTCATTCTTGCTGAATTCTTTGATGATAAAGTTCATGGGAGTAGGCCTCATTTTTAGTTTGGATGTAGATTAATATGAAAATTTTTTGTATCACCTGTCAGGATAGAGAATAGAGAAAAAAGCATCTAAAAACTCTGAATAACATCATTGAAACAACCATGAAATAAGTATAATTAAAAATGTTATAAGAAGTATATTGAAGGCTTTCCAGAACCAAAGTCTGATCTAAGCAATATGCAAGTCACAAGAAATTAGCCAGTCTGAATCTTTCATTAGCACACATGTGGATAATTTCCCCACAAGCAATGTCAATCAGGCATGGTGTGAAGTATTAGCAAGGCAGATAATCCCTGGTGGCCAAGGAAATGCAAAATTCTTATTTGGGTTTGAAATATAAATTTGGTTTAAAATTTGGTTTGAAATATAAAATTTGGTTAAGAAATATTAAATTACTTGTTGGCATAACTTGTATAATTCCAAACATAATTTCAAACATGAGGGTGGTTATTAACTATACTAGTCCAAATGAGAAGCAAATGTTTGATAATCCCTTTAGATATTCTAATTGCAGTGATTGGGATTATTGTGTTCAGGAAAATGTCCCATGAGTTATTGTTTAATTAATCAAGAAGAGTTTCATCCCCTTTCACACACTTTGTAAGGAGACAAAGCCCATTAAAGGTGCTAGAAGCCATTTAAGTCCCAGGTAGGGTAGATAATGTAATAGCCACGTAAGAGTTGTATTTGGTTTCAGAAGAGATGTGAACATTTTGTCTCGGGATATTGACACAGTTATTTTTGAACCTTTAAACTTCCCATATCCCTCTTCCGAAGCTTAGATTTTCCTCTATTTATTTACTGCATGTGTCATGTATTTACTGCTAAGGTTAGTATATATACCTTTGTTTCATTCTTTAAATTGTCTATACTAACAATAATATTCAGATTGAAGTTCTAATTATGTATCAATACAATTTTCTGAGTCTCTTATAACACACACACACACATATACATGTGTGTGTGTGTATGTATATATATATATACTAGTTATAGGGTATCCATTGATAGAATAAAATTCTATCTTGCATCCATTACTTGGGAATAATTTCCATTGATTTGCTGCCCTCCCATTCCACACACTCCCATATATATATATATATAGTATCCTATCAATGGATACCATATAAATAGTATAAAGAAAAACAAGCACCTGGTTATCTTAATAGTTGCACACCCACACCCTTTCATGATAAAAAAAAATCTAAACAAATTAGGAATAAAAAATCTCCTCAATATGATAAAGAGTATTGGTGAATAACCCATAAATAACATCAGACCAACTGAAGAATGACTGAATGCTTTTCTTCTAATATAAAACTAAGTTCATGATATACTTAATGGTATTCCACAGGCCTTTGAAGTTCTGTTCTTTTTTTTTTTTCATGAGTTTTTTTCTTTGTCTTCCTTAGACTGAATCGTTTTACTGACCTATCTTCAAGTTCATGGAGTCTTTTTTCCTTCAGACCAAATTGGTGAGTCTGTCTTGTGAATTTTTTATTTAAATTTGTATTTTTCAGATCCAGATTTTTTATATAATAAAATTTTATTGCTATTCCTTATTTGATAAGACATCATTGTCATACTTCCCTTCAATTCTTTAGAAATGTTCCCTTAGGCCTTTGAAAATATTTACAATAGCATATTTTAATTTTTATTAAACTCAAATATAATAGCCCCTCTTGGTCATTTACACTGACCGATTTTTTCCTTCCTTTGTAAGTGGCCTACTGTTCTATTTCACTTTTTTTTGTTGTTGAAAACTGAACATTTTATATAATGTGTTCAATCTGTGTACATTGGAGTTCTCCACCCACCATGAAGATCTGTTTCATTGCTGGTTTTGTTGTTGTTTATTGCCTGGTTGTTTTCCTTTTTTAAAAAATCTTGCTAATTAGTGACTTAGCATACTTTCTGGATCAATTTTATAGATTCTATATTCTTGCAGTGCATGCAGACCCCTGAGACCTCTCTTGGCTTTGTTTTATTAATAATTTTAAAAATTATTTTAAGATGGACATCGCAGGTGTCAGGACTTATTTAGCATTATTTAATGGTGAGTTGATGATTGGGTTGGTTTATTTCATTTATTTTCATTGTATGTATTTAAAAGACAAGTGGAATGAAAAGACATGGGCTTAAACTTCAGGCAGTTTATAAGAAAGTCTTAGCTTTCACTTTTTTCTTATGCAGAGCTTCATGATTGGTCAAAAAATAAGTGTCTGTTGCCTTTTTCCTTTTTCCGTCTTTCTGACATTTGCACTGGCTTGCACGTGGTCACAGTCTTTAGGTTTCCAGGAATGTGAGGACATTTTTTCAAAGCTCTTGATAGTAACTTAGGTCTCTAGGATTTCATTTTATTCTCTTCTTTGGCCAAACTAAAATGACAACTTCATGACACTGAGTTATTATATGATCTTCAGAGATCTTCTTTGGTTAGAAGTCAGGGGGTACAGGAGTCCCATTCATCATTCCTGCAAGCCTGACTCAAAAGAGATAGAAAAATATTACATAGAGAAAACAATAGGTAATTTGTAGTTATAGTCTATGTAAACATAATTTTTTTGAATAATATAAATTATGTATGAATTGAAATATGCTATTTTTATGCTAATCAAGTTAGAGAACTTATAAATCAAAGCAATGTTCCAATAAATTAAATTCAGTGCAAAAAAAAATTATAGGGGAAAATAAAAATAGTTACCTGGACAAGATATAAAGTAAAAAATTTGCCATTAAAAATAATGGAGACAAGATTTGTTGAATTTTTTTTGTTTCCCAGAAGTCTTTGTATGTTGAGAGCCATTTAAGATATTGATATTGAATGCTCTTCCCAAAAAACTGTAGTAAACAGTATTTTTGTAAAACCCTTTTTTCAGTTTTGCATATAAATTTGAGTAAAGCACAATCAAAAATTCATGAGCTAACTGGAGTAAGTTGAGTGAAGGTTTAGAGTGAAATGATTAAATAACCTTGAGAATTGATTTATGTGGCAAGATGAAAGTGTTCAATATGTATATTCTGTCAAGGGATAAAATGAGGAACAAGATAATTGCTTTCGAAGACTAATCAGAGGCATAAACAAGGAAGAAGGGCTTAAAATGTGTCAAATACTGTAATAAAGAATGATGGAAACAGATTAAAAAGATCTTTAAAGTGTGAATTCATCTCAGTTATATTTCCCACTACTACTTTCAATGATCATGACTGCAGATATACATGAATACTGAAACACTCTACCAAACAAAAGTGTAATTCCAATAATGCCCAATGAATGGATAATAGGGAAAGATGGAAAATTTATCAGAAAATCCATTAATGTGTTAGACTTATTTTAGGTTTCTATACTCTTTTTTAATTCTTTTTTTCTGAGGCTTCAAACTCGTTGGTGAATTTATGCATTTCATATAACATAATAGCAAAATTATTGCCTGAATTCTGTATATTTTCCTGAAGAAATATCTACGGGAAATAAAACAGAAATTGTAAACTACTCAAAATTATGCTAAAACCCATTGTGTCATATGATGAAGTGAAAAAAAAAAGCATTTAAAACTTTAAGGGCCAAGAAAAATTTCAGAAATCTATAAATCTATTAAATATGCATATACTATAATCATTACCTATTTATCAAATAATGCATGCTGAAATTACACAAAATACTTTGAATTTGAAAGTATTATATACTGGGACTATATATAGTACTTCTGCACACACTAGACCCACTCTTCTGGGGGATAGCATATGAAGTTGTTGGTATACAACAATAAATAGAGGCAAAAAAATCATAAAAATGTGTGATCACATAAAAAGTACACGGTTTTGTTTGAGCAGTTTGGAAGTATACTTAAGAACATTTATGAAGCTGCATGAAGATTTCAGGAGGTGAAATCATAAAATATTTGAAGGTAATATAAAGATTGGCAAAGATTTTTCAGAATAGTGATAACATTTTCAAAAACCCAAACTCAACAGGTATTAGTTTGTTCCTGAAGTAACTAGAAATTCATCATTGATGTAAAATAATGTGGAGAGAATGTTAAGAGTATGACTTTTAGACAATCTTTGCTGCACAAGATCTTATAAAGATGTTAAAGGCTTTTATGCACAGCCTCTATCACTCATCTCAACTAAAGAGGGGTTGCTGGGCATGGTGGTATACCCCTGTAATCCCTGAGGCTCATGAGGCTGAGGCAGGGGGATCACAAGTTCAAAGCTAGCCTCAGCAACTAAGTCAATCTCTAAGCAATTTAGTGAGAACCTATCTCAAAAAGGCAGGAGTTAGTTCTGGGGATGTGGCTTATCGGTTAAACATGCCAGGATTCAATCTGTGGTACCAAAAACAAACAAACAAACAAATAAAAGAGAGGTCTATTTAAAAGAGATCTGTGAGTTTGGTTGTAATGTAATGGGGTGATTTTCAGTAAGTCATATACAAAACACAAAGCTGTCATAGAATTGTTTTGGTAGAACCACAGCCCATTTAGTGTTCAAAATGAAAAAGACCCCTGAACTTCATTGAGTAAAATTGAAGCTGAAAAACATAGCTGTAATCATAGACCATTTTTTTAACTGAAAACAGAATGGTTTCTTGTGTGGAGTCAACAGCACAGAGGGCAGGATGAAGATCTATAGCAAATTACTACTAAGAAATAGACCCTAATCATGAAACTAGCAACAAGTGCTTGGTTGGGTTTCAGAACTGCTCTGGACTGGTGGCTGCTTTATGCCTCTGTATACTTTTTTATTTTGAATGGCAATATTAGTGTTTATTCTTCCCTCTCCCTATCTCGACATTGGAGGTTGGGTGTGAGTGGGGAAAGTAATGTGTTCCTTTTATTCATAAATTTTCAGTTTGAAAGAGATGCATCCACCTAGAAAACATCCCTGAGAAACTCATTCACACTCAACTGATATACATTATCCTACCTTGTAATTCAAAACCGAAAAAAACTTTCAAGAGCTTTTGGAGGTCTTCGGGGGAGATCTGTGTTTTAAATGTGAAAGGGGTATGCCTTATTCAGAGGAATAGAGATTTTTGTAGCTAGACTTCAAGTTGCCTGCAAGAGAACCTTATCCCTTGGCATTCAAACCTAAAATAGTCATTTCCACATACTATTTTTTCTTCAGAAAATTATTTAAATTTTTTTAAAAAAATTATTGGAGTATTATAAATATTTATAATAGTGGGATTCATTGTGATGTAATTGTACATAGCAAAATTGGTCTATATCATTCTCCTTTACCTTCCCTTTGCATCTTTTATTCCCTCCCTAATAATCCCCCTTATCTACTCTTTAGATTTCACTTCTATTTTTAGAGATTCATTTTTTTACCTTTTTTCCTGTCTAGTTTATGCATATGAAAGCAAATATATGACTCCACACTTTTAAGAGTATGGATTATCACATTTAGCATGATGTTTTCAAGTTCCATCCATTTTCATGCAAATGATGTAATTTCATTCTTCTCTAGGGATGAATAAATCTATATTATATATATATATGTTATATATATATACACACACATACATATATGTATATACTGTACATGCACACACACACACATACACACAAACATACATTTTATTTATCCATTCATCTGTTGACACTTTAGTGAGTTCCATAACTTGGCTATTATGAATTGAGCTGCTATATCATGTGTATGCATGTATCACTTTAGCTCTTTAGGATAAATACCAAAGAATGGTGTAGCTTAGGGAAGGAGAAAAGGCAGGTATTTAGCAATGAAATTGATAAAACCATGTTATAGTTCCAGTCATTTTCCAGGAAATTACATAATTTCATTCTTCTTTATGGCTGAGGAGAACTCCATTGTTTACTTATACCACTATTTATTTATCCATTCATCCGTTGATAGGCACTTAGACTGGTTCCATTACTTGACTATTGTAAATTTTACTACTGTAAATATTGGAATGCATGTGTTTCAGTCATTTTTTTTCACTCTTGTGACTAAAAGATTAGATAAGAACAATTTTAGGGGAGAAAAAGTTTTAGGGGCTCACAGTTTCAGAAGTCTCAGTTCAGAGATAGCTGGCTCCATTCCTTGGGGCTCAAGGCGAGGCAGAACATCCTGGCAGAAGAGTGTGGCAAAGGATTTTTATCAGAACGTTTTAACACTTTCAAGACTCACATTTAAGTTATTAACTATTTTAAGTTGATTTTTATATATTGTATGAGTTAAGAGTCTAATTTTATTCTTCAAATGGTACTCCAGTTGTCCCAGCAATGTTAATTGAAGAGACTATCCTTTCCTCATTGTGTGTTATTGGCACCTTTTTTGAAAAGCAGTTGATGGTAAAGGTGTATATTTATTTGGGAGGCTTCTATTATGGGCTATTAAATTGTATGTCTTTTTTTTGTGCTGTGAACTTTTGGGGAACAAACCACATCAAAATTATGGCTAGTAAAACATCCTTTCTAGGCCTAATTTGTTAAACACTTTTATTTTAAAACCATGGGGAATGATGTCAAATGTTTTTCTGCATCTAATGAGATGATAATATGGTTTATATCCTCCATTCTGTTAATGTGGTGCATCAGCTTTATAGATTTCTATATGTGAAACCATCTTTACATTATTTGGATAAATTCCACTTGATTGTGGTGTATAATTATTTTAATGTGCTGTTAAATTCACTTTGCTAGTGTGTTGGTGAGCTCATCTACATCCGTATTCATCAAGGATAATGGCCTTTAATTTTGTTTTCTGGTAGTGCCCTTGTCTGGCTTCTGTATTACAACAATGCTGGCATTGTAAACTGCGTTTGGAAGTATTTGTTCTTCTTTAATATTTTGGAAATGCTTAAGAAAGTTTGTTATGAGTTCATTTTTACATGTTTTCTAGAATTCAGCAGTAAGCAATCGAGTTCTGGGATTTTCTTTGATGGTAGACTCTCATTGCTAATTCAATCTCCCTATTCATATTGGTTCATACAGATTTTCTAATCTTGTTTCATTCTGTCTATCTTGGTAGATTGTACGTGTCTAGGAATTAATATATTTCTTCTATGTATCCATTTTTTGTTATTCATAGTTGTCTTTTATAATCTTTTTCTTCTTAGTAAAAGATGTAATGTCTCCTTTTTTATTTCCAATTTTATTTATTTGAATATCTTAATCTACCTAAGATTTGATTCTATTTCTTTTTAAAAAATTAACCTTTAGTTTTATTGACTTTTTCTGCTGTGTTTCTAGTCTCTATTTCATTTATTTCTAGCATTTTTATTATTTTATTTCTTTGGGCTTACTTTGTTCTCATTTAATTTCTTTTTAAAAAAAAGTTAGTTGTAGGTGGACACAATATCTTTTATTTATTTTTATGTGGTGCTAAGGATCGAACCCAGTGCCCCACATATGCGAGGCAAGCGCTCTACCACTGAGCCACAATCCCAGCCGCTTATTTAATTTCTTCAATTAGGTTGTTGGAGATCTTTTTTTTTATGTAGGTATTTATTGCTATAAACTTACCTCTTCTAGATTGCTTTAGCTACATTTCCTTTTATTTTCAATTTTGCTTGTCTTAAGATGGTTTTAAACATACCTTTTAATTTCTTTTTCTAAAGTTGGATCTTTTCTTTAAAAAAAGCTATTTGAAAGATAAGGGCTAAATGAAAGTGTGACAATAATTCTACAGCATAAAAGCTATATGCTTGGAGTTCATATAGAATTGCCTGACTTATAAAATCATCTAAATGAATACTTCTCAAACTTTAATGTTCATACAAATAATCTGAGGATTTTGTTAAAATCTAGATCCTGATATTAAACTTACAAGACCTGAAAATCTATATTTTTATCACAATAATTATTAGTGAATATTGTACAAGATAATCATATAACATTCTTTAATAATATCCCTTCTCCTATGACCCTGCTTATCCTACTCTGATCTCCCCTTAGAGGAATCAAAATCAGCATACAATAGAGAGACCAACATACCAGCATACACATGTTTATTGTGATGCTATATTGTGATGTATATCCTGCTGATGTTGGATGTTCTATATAGATATTCCTCAATTAATGATGACATTACATCTGGATATGCCCATTATAATTTCAAAACATCATAAACTAAGAATACATTTAATATACTGTTTTGTCTTGAGACGAAAGACTTCTCATAACACAATCATTTCATCTCTAAGACTTCTTATATTGTTTCACATATTAGCTTTTGGGAGACACTTAGTATTTAAACCATAACATACAACTAACATTATATCTTAGCAACACAGTCCACTCTAGCATATTGGTTATTTGCCCTTGTGATGATGTGGTTGACTGAGTTGCAGCTTCCTGCATCTGTGCAGCATAATGAAAAACTATCAAATCACATACCACTAGCCCAAGAAAAGATAAAACTTCAAAATTAGAAGTATGTCTTTCACTGAATGTGTCACTTTGACAACATCACAATGTCAAAAAATCATAAGTCAATCATTCCTCATTTTGAAACCATCTTTTAGGTTTGTTTGGTATAAAGTGTTCTTCCAGTCTCCAGTCCACCATTAGCTTATTTATTTCCTCACTGAGTGATTTATGCATTGCTGAAATTGGGGGTATTAAAATTCCCTATGATTATTACATTGTAGTATATCTCTCCCTTCATTTTTATTAATATTTGCTTTATATATTTAGGCATTCAAATATTGGGTACATAGATATTAATAGTTGTTGTATCCACTTGACAAATTAACCATTCTATTATATATGATTACCTTCTTTGTTTTTCCTGTTGCTTGTCAATTAAAGACTATTTAATATAATGTATATCTATTTTTACTCTTTTTTTTCTTTATTTTCATTTGCTTGGACATAATTTTCCATCCCTTCATTTTTATTCTGTGTGTCATTACAGGTAAAGTCAAACTCATAGGCATTGAGTCTTATTCAGCCAAGAACAAGGTCACTCCATGTCTTTTGATTGAACAGTTTAACCTATTTACATTCAATATAATTATTAATAGATAAGTTCTTACTATTGTCAGTTTGTTAATGTTTCACTATGTTTCATTTTTGTAGATCCTTTGCTCTTTCTGTATTTGTTTTTATTCAAGTGATTTTCTCTAGAAGTATACTTTGATTCCTTATTTTTTATGTTTCTGTGTCTACTCTAGGTTTTTGCTCTGTAGTTACCATAAAACTTAAAAAAAAAAAAAAACCTAGTTATGCCAAGTGATTTAAACTGATAACAAATTAGTGTTGATTGCATAAAGGAAAAACATTACCACCACCATTCTATTTCATTTTTACATCAAATTTCCATTGTTACATTGTGTATGTCTGAACAAAATATTATAGCTATATCCTTGAACAAAATATTATAGATACAGTGATTTTAATGGGTTTTTCTTTTAATTGCATATTAACATGGGAGCATTGTTTTTAAATTGATTGTGTAATCACTTTTACCAGTAATTCTTATTTCATATATTCTAATATTATGTATAGATTTTTTAATTAGTACTTTAAATATATACACAAAGGTGAAATGTACTATGGTATATTCATACATGTACAAAGTGTAATTTTGTCAATTTCATTCCACAGTTCCTCCTTTTTCCCACCCCTTTTTCCTCTCCCTCAACTCTATGCTATGGATCTCCCTTTGAGTTCATAAAATTTCTCCCTTCCTCCTCCTCTACCTTCCCCTCTCCCTCCTCCACCTCCTCCTCCTCATTTTGATCTAGCTACCACATATGGGAGAAAACATTCAACTCTTGTCTTTTTGAGTCTGGATTATTTCCTTTAATGATGTTCTGTAGTTATACCACATTTCTTTTATCTGTTCATTCATTGACAGGCACCTTGGCTGATTCCATAATTTGGCTATTGTGAATTGTGCTGCTATAATCATTAATGCACCCATATCACTATAGTATGCTGGTTTTAGTTCTTTAGAATACATACTAAGGAATGGGGTAGCTGAGTCATTTAGTGATCCCATTTCTCATTTTTGAGGAATCTCCATACTGCATTCCAAAGTAGGTAGACTAATTTGTTGTCCTCCCAACAATGTATGAGTGTATCTTTCTCCCCAAATCCTTACTAGCATCTGTTATTATTTGTATTCTTGATAATTGCCATTCAAAATGAAGTGAGATGAAATCTCAGTATAGTTTTTATTTGCATTTTCCTGATTGCTAGGAATGTTGAACATTTTTTTCATGTATTTTTTGGTCATTTGTATTTCTTCTTTTGAGAAATGTCTGTTTACCTCTTTTCCCCAATTATTAATTATGTATTTTTTTCATTGTTAGATTTTTTTGAATTCTTTACATATTCTAGATTAATGCCTTGTCTAAGGAGCAGGTGGTAAAGCTTTCCCATTCTGTAGGCTCTCTTTTCATGCTGTTAATTGTTTACTTTGCTACACAAAAGCTTTTTAATTTGATGCTGTCCCACTTACTGATTCTTGGATTTATTTCTTGAGCTTTAGAGATCTTTCTAAAGAAGTTGATGCCTGCACCGATATGTTTGAGTGTTGAGGCTATGTTTTCTTCTAGCAGTTGCATAGGTTCTGGTCAATTTCCTAGGTCTTAGATCCATTTTGAATTGACTTTTGTGCAGGGTGAAAGGATCTAGTTTCAGTGTTATTGAATAGCATTTTTATTCAACTTGAAATCCATTTGATATTCTTTCATGACAGGTTTAGCTGTGATAGATTCCCAGAGCTTTGATGTACCTGTGAAAGTTCTTATCATCATTTTTTTGTGGACAGCTTTGCTGGGTACAATATTCTTGGTTGGCATTTTTTTTTAAGTTTGAATAAATGATCACACTCTCTCTTGATCTTTAAGATTGCTGCTGAAATATCTGCCAAGAGCAAATTGAAACTCCCTTAAATATTCATTTGCTTCTTTAAGGTTTCTTTGTCCTATTTTTGCCAAATTTATTATAACATGTCTTTATGTAATCTTAATTGGACTGGGTGTAATTTGAGACATTTTATCTTCCTATACCTAGATACTGATGCCTTTCTCCAAATTTGCAATTTTTTTCTATTGCTTCTTTTTATAGGCTTGCACTAGGGGAGCAGTTACCAGGGATTGAATTGAGGGCACTCGATCACTCATCCACCTCCCCAACCCTATTTCGTATTTTATTTAGAGATAGGGTATTACTGAGTTTTCAGTGCCTTGCTTTTGCTGAGGCTGCCTTTGATTTTGCAATCCTCCTGCTTCAGCCTCCCAAGCAGCTAGGATTACAGATGTTTGCCACTGCCCCCGCCAGTATAGGCTTCTACATATTTATCTTTCTCTCTCCATCTTGAACTTCAATAACTCAAACATTTATTCTTTTTTTGGTGTCCCATAAATGTCATCTGCTTCCTTATTCCTTTCCGTTCTCCTCTGACCATATTTTTTTTCAACTAACTTTACCTTATGTTCACAGATTCTTTCTTCTGTTTAGTTGATTTTTGATTGCATTCTTTATTTCATTTATTCCCTTTTTATCTCTCAAATTTCAGTGTGATTTTAAAAATATAACTTAAATACTCCTGTTACATTACTTATTTTGTTCATGTATTGTTTTCCTGATATCACTGTTTTCTTGACGTTTGTTAAAGTCAGATGTTTATTTTGAATTTGTCCTTAGGCAATTTGCATATATTTAGTCCTTTAATGTGAGCTACTGGGGACTTATTTGGTTTCCTTTGGTGGCAATATGTCTCCTTTCCATTTTGCCTTACATTGTATCCATGCATTTTAAGAAATAATGTCTTATTCTACTCTCTGTTAACTCTTTTCTGGATCTTTTTGAGCAGGCTTGTCATTGGAATTTTTGAGAAAGGCTGTCTCATGCCTGAGTCAGCAGGTAGGTAGCCCTGGTAACTGGTATCTTGAGGCTGATCCATCACAAAGATAGGTCATGAATCTCAGTCTGGCCCTGCATTGGAGAAGGTCTGATGTACGCATTCATGAGAGGTGGCCTGGAACTTGGGCTTCAAATGGTAATCATGAAGATTCAGGCCAGAGAGATTGTCCTGGCACTGGGGCTTTCGAAGGTGAACTTAACCTTGAATTTAACAAAGTAGGCACAAATTCTGAGTTCTGTGGATCCCTGATCTTTGGAGACTGAAATGGAAATTGGGATGAGCTTGGTGCTCAGATTGGCATACGGCCTTTATCTGAAGGAATTTATCTGAAGTCTAGGATTATGAATTTTGTCCTGATACCTTGAAGCCCTTGGCCTGATCTGGAACCTGGAGCCATGATGACTTGCCTAAAACCTCTGTCCTCTGGTATCAGTCCAGAATATGGATGTGTATGTGCTGGTCTAGAGTTTAGGTTCATAGGACTAGCCTCCAGGCTGATTATACAAAAGTGCTTCTGAAGCCTGTATCTATGGTAGTCAGTCCATCACAGGGTTTTAAAGAACAGGCTTGGACCCTGGGTCTGTTGGATCTGGTCTGGATATTAGATATATTGGAGTATAGGATTTTAGCCTGGTTTTTAGCCTGGATTTGGGCAGGCTAAATCTTGTGTCCATGGTTTCTGACTATTGCTGGAGCTGACCTGAAACCTGGAGTCACAGGAGGTAGCCTGATATAGGATGGGCCTGGATTTTGTGCCCACATGATTTGTCCTATAGGATAGATACACTGATGTTTGCCTGATTATTAGAGCTATAGGGGCGACCTGGTGCAGGGATGGGCCCAAAGCTTAGGACTGTTGGATCCTGGTGATGCAGGATCTGGCTTGGTTCTAGGGCAAGCCTGAAAATCTACATCTGTGGGTACTGATCTGGAGTCGGGGACTTTGGAGGTCTGCTTATTGCTAGGTTTTCCTGAGCCTGGCAAAGTTTTGGCATCCAAGGAAAAACCTAGTGATTACCTCTTTCTGTTTCCCTAACTGCAGCCTTCATGGTTTGTGATGATAAATCTGCAATCATTTGAGTTGCTTCTTGTGTTTACCATATCATTTTTTCTCTGGATGTTTTCAATGTTTTTCTTTGTGTTTAGATTGTGGCAGTTGGACTATGATGATTATTCCAATCTAAGTACTTGAGCTCTTTTTGCATTTATAAATTTGTGTTTTCACTACATTTGGAAAGTTTTTATACATTATTTTTTTCAAATACTTTTCATCATCACAGTATTTCTCCTTGATTTTGAGATTCTAATAACATGGACTTTCGAGTGATTATTAATGTATCACAGTTCCTGAAGCCCTCTTTATATTTTTTCAACATTTTTTTCTCTATGTGATTACTTGGAACACATTCTATTGATCTTTCTTCAAGGGTTCAACCACTCTTTTTTCTGCCATCTCCATTCTGTTATTAAAACCATCCAATAAGAGCGTCACTTTATTTTTTAACATTTTTAGAACTAAAGTTTACATTTTTTAATTTTCTATTTCTTTGATGACTACTTTTCCATTTTAAAAACTGTTCAAAACCTACTTGAATATTTTTATGACAGTCACTTAAATACCTTTATCACATAACTTATTCATGACAGTTGGCGTGATGTATTTTATATGTGTTTCTTTGTGTGTCAAGTAATTGTATATTTTAACTTGGTTATTTTTAGTTTGTTATTGTGCAACTCTCAGTCATATCTAAACCCTATGGATACTGTGTGACATTAAGCAGGCAATCGACACAGTTGACTTACGGGTCACAATTTCTGACAGATCAATCATGCAAAGGTTGTTTTCATTGTTAGCTTGATCATTTTTTTTTTTCAATGCTCTTTGGATCTGTAGATATGCACCACCCAAGTGATTGTAGACCTGGGAAATTTTCTGTTCACTGATTCACATCTCAAAGGTTTTTATATTTTTAATTAATAACAAATCCATGGTTATAGAATGTTAGGAGTGTTGTTTTTAACATGTTCTGAATGGTTTGAAATTTTTCTTATGGGCATGTGATACTTCTATATGTAAAATTTATTTGGGAAATGCTGTGCACAAAAATGGCTCTGATTATTGCTCTCCTTGAATTCATGCCATTTCTAATTATAGGTTTTCTTATCAAGAAATGGACCCTATTTCCTTACCACTTGAATCTATGCTGACTTTGTAGAATGCAGGCAAAATTACGTGCCCATCTGAATCTAGAATTCAAAAAAGCTAATATGCTTTTGCCCTTGTCATCCTGCTTCTAACTAAATGCACATGACTGAGTCTAGCTGAGACCAGCTCTAATTGCTAACTTGAAGAATTAGATTAAAATAAATTGCTGTGATTTTGAGTCTAAAAATGTAATTGTAAAGTAATAGCATATTCAAAATAATGTATGCATACATAAGTGTAGGAGCACTCTCCAATACCTTCGACCCCTCCCTTCCATCTTTCCCCATTCTATGCTAATAGACTGTGCTCTTGCCAAAATGCACCCCTTTGTTTGTGACCTTTGGATATGATTGGTCCAAGAGTGTATTTAAACTTCTATACTTTCTGGAATAAACAATGTTTTCTGCTTCTCACTCCGGTGTCCCTGCTTCTAACTCCGGGTGTTTCTGCGTCTCACTGGGGCAGAGCAGATTTTTACCTACAACCCGGGAATGGGGAGATTGGCTTCGCGAATCGCCATCCAGAGAGACTCCATATCGTCTTCCCTGGAGACCCCTTCTTTTCCTCATCTCTCTGGACCCCCAACTCATTGGGAAGGCCCATGTGGCACCTCCACCCACCCTTTTTAAGCGATACATAAATGATCCTGAAAACTTTTAACTTTCAGACTTGACATCCTCCCACCCATCAATTAGGTAACCTATACTTTGATTAAAATAATTGGGTGTTTGGGAGATTGCATAAATTAAAATATGTATTTTTTCATTTGTATAATCATGAATGTAATATCACACTATTTGTATATCTTTGTTATCCTATGCCAGACTATTTTAAGATGTAAAATATCATCAGTGTTTCCCTACTTTTAAATTGGGAAAAGAAATCAAATCTAAATAAGTAAAATGGCTGAATCTACTCCCTTTATAGTGATCAGTTTGATTATGCTACTTTGCTTTCCTACTCAGTTCACAGGAGTCACCAATTATAATGATGGGCTTGAGCAGATGGGCTTTGAGATGATGAGAGGTCAATTTGCTGTGTAAAAACTAGGGAAAATGATTACACTTAAAGAAGTTTACTAGAAAGTATCTAAAGAACTTATATTAAACATCAAAGTGTGCTTTGGAAAGTTTATTTACTGCATTAGTTTTCAATTAAATTCAGAGTTCTAACTTGTGGGGCATCCTCTTTTGAGCATTTTTGGCTCCAAAAAAAAAAATAGACTTTCTTTTTTTGAACCAAATGTTGTTATAATTAATGAATTAATTTGTCTTCATTTTCAAGATTTTTGAGCACATTTGTTAGACTATGTTTTTCTGGCATAACATTTGACCTAATTCTAGTTTGTAGAACATAATTGGAGCTTAGGGATGTCATTATTCATAATACTTTTCTAATTACATCAAATGAGAAATAACCTTTGAATAAAGAATGACATTCAAAGAAAACTGGACTGTTTCTTCCACTATTCTTAAATGCATACAAATAGGATCAGTCTTTGCTGACTCTCTATTGCTGGTATTTCCCTCATAAAGCATGCAAGTAGTCATATTGTTTGTAACAGTCTCAGGAAAGTATCTACAGATACATATTGGTAGTTTGGAAAATCAGGAAACTTCATAAATTTATTATTTAAAATGTTTTCATCTTTCAATTATATCTTAAGAGTGAAAATAGGGTATACATTTTGGCACATGTTATTGCTGCTAATAAATGATTTATTATAAATAAAATGAGGTAATCCTGTTTTACCTAACCCAGAGATTCGTAACATATGAAAACTCATTTAAGAAAATTCATGATAGATATAATACTCTTTTTTATAGCCTTTTGTATTTGTAAAAGCATTTGAGATAGGTAATAACTGTATTATTGATTGTTTAGAAGTTTATTAAAAATAAAAGCTACCATTTATTCAACATTTATTTGCATAAGAAATCACAAACTCTTTTTTGTATCCTATTGAATTTATCTATTTGGGTTATAGAGAGCTTGAGTAATTTGATTTTTGCCATTTAAGCTAATATGTGGTAATTTGATTTTTGCCATTTAAGTTAATATGTGGAAGAGCATAACCTGGAGGGAATTTTCCAAAACATGTGGTTTTTGTTCTGATTTGATTTTTTTTTTTATTTGTCAGCCAAAATTACTGTAGAAGGCATTATACATTAGTTCAAATTTTAGAAAATTGAATATAGTCATTTAACCAGAATGGACACTATCTCTTTTATTCTCTCCACCTTTCCAATGTTTAGTTCCAACACTCTCAAGACCTAAATGTCTTTATTAATCCATGGCAATATTTTTTATTAATTTATTTAACCTTATAAATGTTTTATCATTTCAATTTTTTAAAGTGATCTTTCCCAAGTATTTTTTATATTTTAGTTAAATTCAGCTATAGAATTAGTTCATTAAGACTGATTCTGATCAAGATATAAACCTGATTTTCTGTCTGTATCAAACATTTATGTTACCAAAGACTAAGTGAAATGACATAATCATGGAGCATCTACTTTACTCTTACTATTGATCCTGTGACTTTGTTATACTAGTATATAGCCAATATCTAAAGGGAAATTTTAACCATATGTAAAGATGAGGTCCATGTCAATGTACTAAATGAGTAGTCAATTTGCCATTATATAGTTAATGATTTTATTAATCATGGTTGTTCTAGTTAATGTATAACCTGAAAAATTATGGTTTCAAATTTTACAAGATCTGATATAATAATCTGTAACCTTTTTACACCTTTCTCTCAGTTTTTCCTTTATAATTTTTAATCTACACAAATATCTGCCCTTCTAGTCTTACATTATGACAGCAGCACTTCCTCTGTGTCCAACTCAACAACATTTTTGAGCATCTAACATACACTAGACTGTGTACTAAGTTCTGTGGGTGAAATAATTTACATGAACTTGATGGAAAAGGGAGTCATGGCAACTCACTATGGAAGTGCAGGGAAAGTATTGCTAAAGGAACATAACAATGGGCTATGTAACCTGGCTGAGATAGGAGTAGTTGGAGAAGATTTCCTGTGAATATGTTTGAGAATACACAGTATGGAAGAAGGATAGTTCACTCAATGAAGTTAAGAGTTTGTGTTCTGCAGTATGACTTGGAAAAAGAAGACTCTGGCTCTGAATCTGTAGACTGACCAATAAAGTAATCTACAATGCAAGAAATGATGATGTGAGTTTCAGGTGGCTGACAACATTTCTGGTGTACTGAGGAGAGACCCTACTTAAGCCTGGACTCAGAATAATGTCTTTAGCCATTTATTTATTTTTAAGTTGACAGTTAATGGAACACTCTTTTATCTTCTACAGCCTAATGCTTTGAAGTATGTATGCATTGTGGAATGGTTAAATCTAGCTAACAAACGTATTACCTCACGTAGCTATGACTTTGACACCCCTTTTGTCTTTCAAAACTCTCCTAGTTAAAATGCTATTATTCTATGTCAAGGGATGAGAGTATTGTGCCTGCAAACATTGATGACATATTTAGAATCACCTACAGGACTGACTATGAAGGCATATGAGGGGCCTCTCAGATGCACACTGTCCTCTCTTGCCTCTGACATTTGATTTATCTTTAGAGGCTGTTTATTGTACCTGTCTTAATTCTAATTTATATTCTTTTGAAGTCTGATTGTGAAATAGTACATATATTCCCATTAGTTTACCACAGCACACCCCATTTCTTGGCTTATCACTTCTATTTTGGTACTGTCACTTTAAGAACTGGAGCAGGCCAGAAGACTCTACAAAGTTTGAAAAATTGGCCAGATGTAGATCAACTTAATTGAAGATCTATGTCAAACTATTGAGAAGATATTTAGTGTATAATTGAGATCTAATTACTTTTTATAATATGCTTACTAATGTTTCATTTGTAGGTTTAATAGAAGAAGGTCCATTAGCTTTGGTGCCAATTCTTAATCTTTGGAAATTAATAAACAAAATGAACAAAATTAATATGGCCTTTGTTACTCTCCCCAAGGTATCCTTATGTTTCTAGAATAGTTAGAATTATTAAAGCATCAATGAACTACATTCTGTTATTGTTTATTTAGGAAACTTTACATAAATTTCCAAAATTTGAAAGCATCATACATATAAAGATCAAAAGAATTATGAGACACTGCTATATGATCCACAGAACCATTATGTATTCATACACATAAGAACTTTGTTACTCAGTGGGCACACACTCAAATTGATGGAAGACAAGACATTGATTTTTAGAAACCATGTGCTTCTAGTAGTGAAAACTTCTTAGAGGAATATAAACATAGGAAAAATCACTTCTCAGTCAGGAAGTGGAAAGAGGTGTTTTCAAGTGCTATATTCTAGTCAGCTCCTCTCAATAAATCATGCAGCATGAAACATTCTGGTATCTTGTGCTATTAGATAAAAAATGAGGAAAATATTAAAGATAAGATTCTTGAGGTGATATTAGCTTCTAATCTATTTCTGAAGTCTATGTTGAAGAATCTATCTTGGTCTATGAAGAGAAGCAAGAAGTCAGTAGAAAGAATATTTTCTGTGCTTAAGTCTATAGCAGGTGAAGTTGGGGGCAAGATGAGATAAAGGACAGAGGGTCATGTGAGATGAAAGTAGTTTAGAATTAGCACATATGTGTGTGTGTGTGTGTGTCTGTGTTTAAGAATGGGTAAAGTGCAGAGAAGGTTGGCTTTTAAAATATCACAAGAGAATTTGGGGATATGTTAGATGCGGCTAAAAACATAAGGATAAGAAATCTACAATTAAGTTTTAGTTTACTTCATTGTTTTAAAATTCTTACTTCATATACCACTGAATTGACAGATTATAATCACAATCCTGTCCCCAAAAACCAGTAAGACATGAAGTATTTATCTGAAATAGATTCTATTTGTATACAGAAAATTACAGGATTCTTGGAATGTGGATGTTTACAGTGTACCTTTCAGGGGATAGTAACTTTACCTGGTGGATAGCCTACTGCCTACTTGTCCAGCTGGCTAACAGGGGGCCCCTCGCACAGGAACTGTTTTCATACTGTGGTTCTTGTCTTGTCCTTGTCCAGTTTATTTCTACCTGACCATTGCTCTAGAACTAGGAGTCCTCTCTTATATTCTCTCTGGCAGAGATCTCACGAAAATATCATCCCAAATTCTCACATGTAGACTACAGCTTTAGAATATAATTAATATTCAGAGTATTTAGTACAAATTCTAACAACTAACATTAAGTGATATTTTAGTATGTGCAAGAGACTATTCCAAATAACTTAAATGTCATGTCACATTCCAAAGCAAATCTGTGAAGTAGGTGTATATTTTATCATATACTGAGGTGCAGAAAGATTTAGAAACTTGCCTAAAGTCACACAGAATGTGAAGAATTCATGACTGAAAGTTAAGCCTGTCTGACTACTATTTCCATCTCTATTGTAAAAATAGAATATGTACATAGGCAAAAGAAGTACCTGTACCTTATAATCACTTGTTAGAAATAGAACACTACAATTCCTAATGGAAATATACCAATAAATTCTCAGCTACATGGTGAGAATTATAGATTGATTATCTTCTCAAATAAGGGGTAATGAGATAGTGGTGGGCATATCATCCCTAATCCATGTCAAGTGAAATGAGCTCTAAAAATGACTTGTAAGTCCCCACAGGTCTGGCCTCTTAACCTCTGCAGTAGCTGTTTCAGATACACATGACTTTCTAATGTAGTGGTCAAAGAGTGGCACTTGATGAAGGAGTTCTAAGGAATCCTTAAGAATGACTTTCCAAGAATTTGGGGGAATATGTGAAAAGAGACCCTGGACCCCACTGTCTGCACAATAACTTGAGTATTTGCTATAATCACTTAAATGAACCAAAAGGTTATATTTTCTGCTACGATGAAGATATTTTACAGAAGAAATGGGAAATGAGGAAGTGTATTGAGTAAACTAGACATGCCTCACTGTGTTCAATCTTTCCAAAATTTCCCAGAAGAATTTGCTCCAGTAAGCCCTTATTGCTTAATGGAGGCTTGTGAAAAAAGTTCACCTAAACTTTGTACCACACATTTCCCTGGGGAAATTGGGTACATGTCCACATGCTGTAAACAATGTCAAGAATGTGTGTCAGATTGGTAGATTTCTCTTCCAGAGCTTAGATTTATCAATATCAGTCATTTTGACATGTTCCTTTCAGAACTTTAATTTGTGTGCAAAGTAAATCATTTGATTTTTTAAAGATGCTTTTAAAAGTGAATGATTTCATATTACGATTGCTATTTGTTAGGAAAGTGTTCTAAAAGATATCAGATGTGAATTAACTCTCTAAGGGAAACCAGTGTTGTCTCTTAGTCTGCCACAGAATAAAATGTCCAAGAAAAGATGAAAACTAAACAAATTGCCTTAATGGAACTTTGAGGTTTTATCTACACAAATAGATTAGATCAAATTTAGGCTTAAAATACTGATTTAATTTGTCCTGCCTATTCTGTCTAGGGGCAGACTGATGTGGATTATAATAGTCAATGGCTTATAAAAAGGATGACACACAGCTTTTCTACTTTATCTCTGAGGTATGATCAATAAGTTTCCTTTAGGTGCTTTCTGGCTTTCAAAACAAAACCCATCAACCTGGCTTCATGCTGTCCTTATGCCGAATTTTAAAAATTGAAAGAAAAAACTTTAGCCAGATAAAATGTTACTACCACAGATGCATGGTATATCAGAAATATCCTTTTTTTCCCCCACTAATAGTGCTGTCAATACATCTGAGGAACAACGAACAAAACTTCATTACTTAAAATTATAGCAGTGTGAATATTTTGTACAAATTGGGAAGAACATTTTGGATTCTCTCACTAAATTTTATCCATTTTAAAAGTAAAATAATTATTTTAAATGATTTCTTATTAATTAAAATGTTTATCAAATAGATATGACAAATAATTTTATATACTACATTTATCTTTAAAGTAGGAAAACAGTTCAAATACCAAGAATTCCTTCTGGGAATTATTAGAATATAAATATAGCATTGAATAAATGCAAATATATTAATACATATGAAGACTCTTAGAAAAAATTATTCTTCTGTATATTTTTATTGTAATCAATCATCTCCAGATTATATCTCAGTATAACAGAAAATCACATAAACATGGTATAACTAACTTGTTTATAAGAAGGATGGTCAGTAGAAATTAATTTCATTGAAATTCTTAAACATGTTTTGAATGAAATATTTGTTACTCCAGGTGCCACTTGAAATATACTGTTTTATTCTTCCCAATTTCAGTATTTACATGGGCTTTTGGAGATTCTGAAGTCTATATGAGAATGTAAATGTAAATGCTATGTAAATAGTTGTTATACTGTATTGTTTAAGACTAGAAATAAACTAGAAAAAAAATGCACTGTTCAGTATATTTTTTCCCCAAGTATTTTCTTTCTGTGGTTGTTTGAGTGCATGGATGCAGAACCCACAAATACAGAGGGTTGACTGTAATACAAATAGACTAATTATAATAACAAAAAGAGAAACTGCTTTTCATTTACATACCTTTGAAATTAATTCTTTTCATTATTTTTTAATTTGCTCTAATTAGTTATACATAACAGTAGAATGCATTTTGACAAGTTATACACAAATGGAGCACAACATCTTCCTCTGGCTGAACGTGGTATAGAGTCATGCCAGTAGTGTAATCATACATGTATGTAAGGTAATAATGTTCATTTCATTCCATCATCCTTTCTATCCCCACACTTTTTTACCCCCTCCCCTCTTCTCACTCCCCTCTACACTATTCAAAGTTCCTTCATTCTCTCCCCAACCCATTATGGATTAGCATCTACTTATAAGAGAACACATTTGGTCTTTGATTTTCTGGGTTGGTCTTATTTCACTTAGCATGATGTTCTCCAACTCCATCCATTTATCTGCAAATGCCATAATTTCATTCTTCTTTAAGGCTGGGTAATATTCCATTGTGTATATGTACCACAGTTTCTTTATCCATTCATCCATTGAAGGACATCTAATTTGGTTCCATAGTTTAGCTATTGGGAATTGAGCTGCTATAAACATTGATGTGGCTGTGTCACTGAAGTATACTGATTTAAAGTCCTTTGGGTATGAACCAAGGAGTGGGATAACTGGGTCAAATGGTGGTTCCATTCCAAGTTTTCTGAGGAATCTCCATACTGCTTTCCATAGTGGTTGCACCAATTTGCTGAAATTAATTTTTATTGAGTGCAACCAACATCTTTTATGGAATCACTAAACAAAATGTATATTGTGCATTTTCTTTTGCTTTAATGTTATTTTTAAAAAGTTTTCCATACTAACCATATTATTCAGCTTTGGCCTTGACTTAATTAAGATTATTAAATACAAAATGTATCCTATATTTATTCTTCATTAATATATAACTTATACATGTACATGTAATCCATTTTGTTTTTATTAGAATAAAAAAAATCAAATATTACATTTTACACTAGATTATTTTAATGAGCAAAGTGGTTGAAAAGTTTCAAATGGTGTGAAGAAAAACTACCAGTAACTTTCCTTAGAGACGCACTAAGCCATTGAACCCACTGAGTTATGATGACTGGAAGATGATATTGTATTATTAACATTATATTACTAAACTGTGAGTACTAATTTGTATGGAACACATTAAGCATTTTACTAGTAAAAAAAAATGAACAGAAAATAAATAATCTGAAACTGTGGGGAGAGTAGAGAAGGAAGATTGGATCATAGACTGTTTAGTGGAACAAGTGCTGTGATTCCTGAGAACAAGGAGTCAGATCAAAGCAAAAGCTCTTGTAATCATCCATTTCTTCATCTGGACACATATTGATTGACTAGTCTCATGAAGAGTATTTTGGGGTTGCTATTGGGGTTTGTCATCATAAAAGAGGATGGGTTCATTTTAGTAGATGCAGAGTGCCTTCTCTGAATGACTGTTTTAGTTTATTAGGGCAACCATACGAAAGTGTTATAGACAAAATTTTATGTCTCACGGTTCTGGAGGCTGGAAATTTGAAATTAAGGTGTGTTCAGGTCTGTTTCCTACTTAAGCCTCTCTTCCTGGTTTGTAGATGTCCATCTTCTCCCTATGTTTGCATGTAGTCTTTCTTGTGTACATGCACAGGTCCATGACCTAATTTCCTCTTCTTAGAAAGACACCACCCGTATTGGATTAAGGTCCAACCAAATGACCTCTCTTTAAATTAATTACCTTTTTAAAGACCTTATCTCCTTCTGGGCATGATGACATACACCTGTAATCCCCCTGACTCAGAGGCTGAAGCAGGAGGATTGTTAAGTTTGAGGCCAGCCTCAGTAACTTAGAGAGGCCCTGTCTCAAAATTTAATGACGGGCTGGGAATGTAGTCAGTGGTAGGGTACCCTGGGTTCAATCCACAGTATCACGAAAATTATCTCCAAATACAGTCTTATTTTAAGGTACTGGGTGGGAGTGAGGTTTTGAAGATTTCAACATACAAATTTTGAGAAGACACAGCTCAGCCCAGCACAACCTTGTTACTACTTTAGTAGTAGCTTCCACAACCTGCTGTTTTATCCTCAGGATCACAAATCTTCATGAGCTCCAGTGGCTGTGACTCATAATTCATCAATTGTGATGTGTCATCTGATTCAGGGTCAAACTGGGCCACTCTGGGTTATTCCTTTGATGTTTTCAGCAGACACTCCAGGGAGTATTACGTTTTATTTTCCCTGGTGATAATGACACTATAAGAATGAAAATGGAAAATTCTCACTGATGCTGTTTTTATTTTTTTAATTTTAATTTTTTTTTTTTTTGGTACTGGAGATTGAACTCAGGGGTACTCAACCACTGAGCCACATCCCCAGCCCTATTTTCTGTTTTATGTAGAGACAGGGTCTCACTGAGTTGCTTCCCACCTCGCCGTTGCTGAGGCTGGCTTTGAACTCTCCTGTCTCAGCCTTCCAAAGTGCTGGGATTACAGATGTGTGCCTCCTCACTGGGTTTGTTTTTATTTTTTACTTTTATTTTTTGCCAAGGAAAGAAAGGCATCTACAGTAAGAAACAATAAAAAACAATATAGCAGAGCTGAATAGGTATGAGAAGCAGAGAAATAAAAGAGTCTGGACAGCTTTCCATCTATGGAGGAGCTCCATCCTTGCCTCTTGTGTGTTTTCCTTTTGGGAGCTAATGAATTGTGTTTATTGTTTGGCTTGTTTTAGTTAATATACAGTATCTAATATATGTTAGTAAGTATTCAAACTGTGTAACTGTGTGGGTCTTAATCTGTTCCTTTTTTCAGTATATTGGGAGGATATATTGTACTTAGTAATAATCTCATATTGGCAATGAAAAATTGTGGTGGTGGAGTCGATGATAGAATCTAATACCTCTACAAGTTTTGGAATCATGACTTTCAGATTTTCCCCAAATCCTACCTCTAAAAAGAGAAGGTCTTATCTTGGTTTATTTTGAAACATATTTTCAAAGGTAGGTAGATTTTGAGCAAAAATATGACATACCACCACAGTTACAATGTGTAAAATATCTATTTGATTGTAGAAACCAATAGTTTGAAGTTTAGTAACTTGCATTATAAGAAAACAAAACCATTCCACAAAATAATAAATTGCTTTCTCAAACATCATACTCATTGTATATCTAGCATCCACCTGGAGGCTTTCCTTTAATTTTGTGACCTATTTACCCAGCATAGCAAGGGATAGGAAAATTTGATTTATTAAATCTGCTTAAATATTGGACCTGTCATTGATACCACATTATCTCTTTAATTGATAAATGTAAACATCTACCAAACACACACACACATACAGAGATATATATTTGTGTGTATAGTATATATGTCTGTGTGTATATCTGTGTATATGTATAAATAAGTATATATATAAATATCATATATGTACACTACATAGATAAATATCAGGAATTCTCAATAGAATCACTATTAACATTTTGAGCTGTATAACTCTATGTTGT
>PVHX01011523.1:0-18597 GCA_004024805.1 Geosciurus inauris
CCCCCCCCCCCCCCCCCCCGCTATGGTACTGGAGATTGAATCCAGGATCTCAAGCATACTAGGCAAAGATAAAGAAAATCTTTAATTATTCTCAGTTTTATCTTTAGCCTTCTATCTACAGCCCAATTTGATATTTAATTAAAAAGGCATCTTTTAGAATGTGGTTGGTGTGCCAGACACTGTGCTAGGTGCTGTGGATGTCAGTGAACTCAGTGACATAAGGGCTAAAATATAGGTAGGAAAATACTGAAATAAAGAGTAGGAATGTGATGAGTCTGAACTTGAGAGACCAGAGAAGGCTTCTCAAAGTCGCTGATGTTGGAACTGAATCTTGATGAGAAATTTATTAGGTAGAGAAGGTGGAGGTGGCATGTAGTATGCACACCAAAGGGCATAAAGACTTGGAACTTCTTTATATGATTAGGAATTTATTAGTTTTGGAATGGCTAGAGAACAACATGAGGATGTGTGTCAGGTGATAAGGTTGAACACATAGACAGGATTTCTAGGACACTGGATTTCCATCTTGTTGGTGATAGCCATCAAGGGGTTTTAAAATATTTGTTCACCCCATGTACACTTTTTGAGCAACAACAATGCTTGTATGATAGGTGTTGGATATACAGCAATGCATGAGACATACATGGACCCATCTTTTTTTTTTTTTAAATATTTTTTTATTTGTTGATGAACACAATGTCTTTATTTTATTGCTTTGTATGTGGTGCTGAGGATCGAACCCAGGGCCTCACGCATGCGAGGCAAGCGCTCTACCGCTGAGCTACAATCCCAGCCCCCCATCTTTTTTTTTGGCACTGGGGGTTGAACTCAGGGGCACTCAACCACTGAGCCACATCCCCAGCCCTATTTTGTGGTTTATGTAGAGACAGGGTCTCACTGAGTTGCTTAGCATCTCACCATTGCTGAGGCAGTTCTCCTGTCTCAGCTTCCCAAAGTGCAGGGATTTACAGGCATGCTGTCTTTTTTTTTTTTTTTAATATTTAATTTTTAGTTATAGGTGGACAGAATATCTTTATTTTATTTTTATGTGGTGCTGAGGATCGAACCCAGTGTCTCCCGCGTGCTAGGCGAGCACGCTATCACTGTGCCATAACCCCAGCCCCCAGGCATGCCGTCTTTAGGTGAGGTTTTGCCAAATTCTATACATCTTTCAAGGCACTACCTTTCTGACAAAGTTTGTCAACTGTCCTAGCCTCATGGATTTCCCCTGTAACACACAATTTGACTGTACTGAAGAATGATTATGTGTTTTCTTTTCTTAGCTGCCTTGTTCTTCCTTTACCCTGTTTCTAAGGGACAACTGGGCTAAACCTTGCCACTTGATCTAGCAAAATTCTAAGAACATATAATAATTTAATAGATGTAATTAAAGATTATAGAGATGGAAGAGAGGTAAATACTTGGGAAACAGGCAGGAGAGGAATAGAAAAATTAAAGGGATCGACAGCAAGAAATGAAGAAGTCAGAAGGAAGAGGATTTTGGGGGGAGTATAAATTAGAGTTGGCTAATGTTTATTTGAAATAAGTATTATTTCTTTTTTTAAAATTTTTTTAGTTGTAGATGAACATAAATTTATCTATCTATCTATTTATTTATTTTTGTGGTGCTGGGGATTGAACCCAGGGCCTTGTGCATGCAAGGCAAGCGCTCTACCAATTGAGCTATATTCCAGCCCCAAATAAGTGTTATTTCTTTCCATTTATTTTCAATTTTTAAGGAATACTTTTTTATTTCCTTTAATTTTTGGATATGTAAAACAATTACATGATTCTAGAGTCAAAACTACAAAGTGTAAGGTATATTTAGAGAAGTCTGCCTTCTGTTTCTGTTTCCCTTCTATCCTGTTTTCTCTTTCTCCTTAGTTATTGATTTTATTAATTTCTGGTTTAGTTGAGCTTTATTTTTCTTTTTTCCCCCTGGAATGGAGTCCTGCTATGTTGCCCAGACTGTCCTAGGATCAAGTGTTCTTCTTGCTTCAGCCTCCTGAGTAGCTGGATCTACTGGAATGTACCGCTGCACTTGGCTTGTAAAGTTCTTCACTTTTTAACAGCTGTACAATATTCCAGTGTGTGGATGTTTTATAATTTATTCACCCAATCCTCCATTGACAGACATGAGAGTTTTGGACTGCTTATAATATTTTCCTGCCACGTTTAGTGAGGCAAACAGGACCCTCTGGTTCCTTTGAGTGGCAAAAGCTTCCATTCCTCATCTCATTTATATCCTTCCATTTTCCTGCTGCAAATTTTCATCTGAAGGGCTGGTTCTACCCCATCCATTCATATCCAATTTTCCTGCTACCTGAGTATGGTAGATCCCAGTGATTTAGGAAGCTAAGGCAGGAGGATTGCAGGTTTGAAGCCAATTTAGCAAGGTCCTCTCTCAGATTAAAAAATAAAAAGATCTGGGGATGTAGCTTCTGGGATGATTAATCCTTAGTACTTAAAAAAATAAAATAAGGGACTGGGGTTGTGGCGCAGTGGTAGCGTGCTCGCCTAGCACGCGTGAGGCACTGGGTTCGGTCCTCAGCACCACATAAAAATAAAATAAAGATATTCTGTCCATCTACAACCAAAAAATAAATATTTTAAAAAAATAAAATAAAGTAAAATCAGAAGTTTTTGTGGCTAAATGAAGTCAGGTCAGATTAAAAAAACTTAGTTTTCAGAGCTTTTTGAATATCATTATTGTTAAGGGTTTTGGACCTGTTGGAGAATCAAATAAGTATCACCTTGTATATGGATGATAGGATAGTCTTGAATAGTGAGCTGACTTCATATTTTTCCTGTTAAAAAGAAGTGCCTGTGTGAACCATGAAGGCTCTGTGACCTGAGAGTGTCATTTGTCTGAAGGCCTGAAGGAAGGTCATTATAGCTGGAGCAGAGAGAGAACTGTGTGGGAGATGGAGGTCCAGGAATGTAGGACAGGATAGGGCATGCTTGGGAATTTTGTCTTTATCCTAATATCAGTTAGAATTTGTTAATGGGTTTAGCTAAGGTGGACTCGATCAGTTTTTATTGATTAGGCTGTAAACTTCAGTTGTTGCTGTTTTTATAGTAGTTGCTCAGTAACCATTTAATAACATTTCTTTTTTTCTTTTTTCTTTTTTTTTTTGGTACCGGGGATTGAACTCAGGGGCACTCGACCACTGAGCCACATCCCCACCCCTGTTTTGTGTTTTATGTAGAGACAGGGTCTCACTGAGTTGCTTAGTGCCTCGTCACTGCTGAGGCTGGCTTTGAACTCGCGATTCTCCTGTCTCAGCCTCCCTGAGTGCTGGGATTACAGGCTTGAGCCACCGCGCCCGGCTTAATAACATTTCTTAATCAGTTAAAGAAATTAGGTAATCCTTTGCTTAAGATCACCCTTTTGGGGCTGGGGTTGTGGCTCAGTGGTAGAGTGCTTGCATGGCATGTGTGAGACACTGGGTTTGATTTTCAGCACCACATATAAATAAATAAGTAAAATAAAGGTCCATTGACAACTAAAAAATATATTTTAAAAAAGTTCACACTTTTGTTAGTGTATTTGTATTAGGTCTTAGAGTGAGGTGTCACTGTGACTCTAGTTATATTCTGATCAAGTTATGAGCTATCGTGTTTCCTCACTTTGTGAGTTCAGATAAATTTTAGACTTTTTTTCATACCTACTGTTGTTTTTGAATCTGTCTTTATGGAGAGCAGAACATATCTGAAAATATTTCTTTGCTATTGTTTATGCATGTGTAGTTAATATTCATGAGATTGAGCTTCTTATGGGAATGTCAATTGGATGACTATTGTTTTTGGAGAAACAGTGATTTTCTATCTTTTCATTGCTTTTTACTCTTCAGATTTTTGCATATCTTCATCAATAGCTAAATTAATATTGGAAAATGTTTCTTCTGAGTACTTGAGGATTTCTAAGGATTGAACCCAGGGGTACTTTACAACTGAGCCACGTCCTCAGATCATTTTACTTTTTACTTTGAGACAGGCTTTTGCCAAGTTGCCTAGGGCCTTGCTAAATCGCTGAGATTGGCTTTGAACTTTCAGTCTTCCTGCCTCAGCCTCTTGAGAGGCTGGGATTACAGGTGTTGCAATACCATTCCTGGCTTCAACTTCTATTCTATTCTATTCTTTTATTTTGGTACCAGGAATTGAACTCAGGGGTACTTGACCACTGAGCCACATCCCCAGCCCTATTTTGTGTTTTATATAGAGACAGGGTCTCACTGAGTTGCTTAGCGCCTCGCTGTTGCTAAGGCTGGCTTTGAACTCGCAATTCTCCTGTCTCGGCCTCCCAAAGTGCTGGGATTACAGGCGTGCGCCACTGCACCCAGCTGTCAACTTCTATTCTTTTTTTTTTTTAAATACTTTTTAGTTGTTGATGGACACAATGTCTTTATTTTATTGCTTTGTATGTGGTGCTGAGGATCAAACCCAGGGACTCACGCATGCGAGACAAGCGCTCTACCGCTGAGCTACAATCCCAGCCCCAACTTCTATTCTTAATCAGAAATTTTAAACCTTGTTTGTACAGTGACTCAGCTTTCTTACTTTCTAAACTTGAAAGACAATTTTTTGCAGTTTGAAACAGCAAAATTAGGTTGCTATCTTTGGCTCTTTTTCCATCTGCCTGTGGGCAGTGTTATTTTTTCCACGTAGGGAAGGCAAAACTCAAAAGTTGTATTTTTGTATACTAAAAGTTACCTAAAGCAATGTAGCAGTTACTCCACTTGAACAAATGCATCTTGGTGATAAACTCCTTGGTTTTGTTTGCTTGAAGATGTTATTATTTCACCCTACCTCTGGAATCATTGGCTAAAAGTTCTAGGTAGCACCATGAAGATATAATTGTTTTCTCTTTGTTCTCTTTGTTGGTGTTCAGAAGTCAGTTATTGGTCTAATTGGTTTCCCTTGTGAGTAGTCCATCAGTTTCATTTTGTTATTCTTAAAATTTTGTATTTGTGATTTTTTCACTTGACTATGATAGGACTAGGGATGGATTTCTCTTTATATATTCTCAGCCTCTCAAGTCTCTGGAATTATAGACTTGTGTCTCCATGCTTGCCTAATTTTTTATTTCTTGAAGCTTATTAAACATTTCATGTACTGTATCTAGTAAGTTTAGATACCGAAGTTCTGAGGGTCTATTTCTCTTTTGTTTCTGTTAACTTTCAGGTGTCAGTAACCTTTTTGGTTTGCTTCCCCGCCCCCCCTCCCCTTTTGCTATAGGCTAATGTTCTTGGAAATTTACCTGGGAAATTTCCTTTTTTTTTTTAAATTTTTTTTTTTTTAGTTGTAGATGGACACAATATCTCTATTTTATTTATTTTTATGTGGTGCTGAGGATTGAACTCAGTGCTTCACACATGCAAGGCAAGCGCTCTACCACTGAGCCACAACCACAGCTATTGGGAAATTCCTTGAATCCTGATTGAAGTTGCCTTATTTGAGAAGAGGTTTGGCCTTTGTTCCTGCCACTTTTCTGGGAACCTGTATGCTTAGCTTGAGAAATCCCGAATTATGTAGATACCTGAATCTGGCCTGTAGATTTGTGTGACAGCTGGGCTATGGCTTTGGTTCTTAGGATGAATCTTTTTTTTTTTGGTACCAGGGATTAAACTCAGTGGTGCTCGACCACTGAGTCACATCCCCAGCCCTATTTTGTATTTTGTTTAGAGGCAGGGTCTTACTGAGTTGCTTAGTGCCTTGTTGTTGTTGAGGCTGGATTTGAACTCACAGTCCTCCTGTTTCAGCCTCACAAGCTGCTGGGATTACAGGCATGCGCCACCACACCAGGCTGAATCTTTATACACACACACACACACACACACACACACAATTTTTTAGTTGATGGACAACTGAGAATCGAACCCAGTGCCTTACACATGCTGGACAAGTACTCTACCATTGAGCTACAACCCCAGCCTTTAGGGTGAATCTTTTCCCCTTGACTCTGTGCTGCTTGCTGTCCTGTTTGTGTGGCAGCTAAGCAACTCAGTGAGACCCTGTCTCTAAGGCACTAAACAACTCAGTGAGACCTTTCTCTAAATAAACACAAAATAGGGCTGAGGATGTGGCTCAGTGGTTGAGTGCCCCTGAGTTCAATCCCTGGTACCAAAAAAATAAAAATTTTGGCAGTCATTTTATTTCAGATGCCTGTGTTAGTAGATTATTTTCTCCCATTTTTTCTTCTCAGGTGTTTAGAGATTTGACTATGAAGACAATATTGATTCATTCTCTGTTTGATACTCGTAATTGTCTTAGATATATATAGATATATATGATTCCTCTTTTCCTTTAAGGGAGAAATTCTGTATTCTCTGGGGATATTAAGCTGATCTCTCCTTCATGAGATTTTCTGTATTCTTTATAGATTCATTTAGTACTATGTATTATCACCTTTTGTTGCTATATTTTTTTGTAGCGTGATTAGGACAAGCACTCTAAGCTCAAGAGCAAGGTTATGAATCAGATCTCCTAGGAATGTGTGGAATAAAGGCAGCAATGTGTATAATGTCCTTAGCTGTATGTTTGGAGCATGTAAGTGCTCAGAGAATGCTAGCTATTATTATATTTGTGTTGCTTACTTTGTACATTTAAAATTCTTCAAGAGCAGAAACTATATAATATATTCTTCAATATTATAGGATCAACATTTTACTCACTTTTTTTAATATTTCATCTTTTGTCTTGCAGTGATGAAACTAGACAATCTGTTTGTAGGTGATTCAGGTCGATATTTGGCTATTCAATTCCATCTGGAATGTGCATATATATTTTTATATTATTATGAGTATAAAAAAGCAAAAGATCAGTTCAGTATTGCTAAAGATATCGGCAAATTGCATATTGAATTGACAGGTAAGTCTTTGCCTTTTGTGAATAATTGATTTTATTTTTATAATAAAAATAAAACAAAAATAGATTTTAAAGATTTTATTTAAACATTTATATTTTTAGGACAGATTTATTTTCTTTATCCCCAAAAATTCCCATTTATTGTTCTAATCTAGTTAGACACCTGCTTGTAATAGATAGCAGCCAGGCAGATCACAAATGAACTTTGAGCAGTTGGTTCAGTGTGTGGGCCTCTAGAAGCCTCTCCTGACCCCCAAGTTAAGTGGCCCCTCTGCATTGCCCTTTCTTTTAAGTGCCATCCATTGTGCTTGTTTTGTACTCCATTTTGTATTACTGTGTGTGTGTGTGTGTGTGTGTGCAGTGTGGATGGTACTGGACACCCAGTGTGTGTGTGTGTGCAGTGTGGATGGTATTGAATCACCCAGGGGTGTTCTACCACTGAGCTGAGTCCCTCACCTTTTTGTGTTTGTTTACTTGTTTATTTTTTAAATTGGGCATTGAATTCAGAAGTGCCTTACTGCTGAGTTGTATCCCCAATCCTTTTTATTTATTATTTTGAGACAGAGTCTTACTGCTTGCTTAGGGACCTTGCTAAGTCATCAAGGTTGCCTTGAACTTTTAATCCTCTAGTCTCAGGCTTCCCAGTCACTGGGATTACTGACATGTAATCCCATTTTGTATTCCTTATGAGCAAATGTGTTTTCAGTAGAATAGAACATTGTATGGCATATAGTAGGCATTCAATAAGTACGTGTTGAATAAATAAGTGAATTATAGAATTTCTCCCAAAACCTGTGTTTCTTCTGAATGCCAAATAAGAAATACTGCTTTCTTTTTTAAATTGTTGTATCTTTAATGTATGACAATATTATTGGCATTCAGTATTGAATAAATTAATGAAGTCAGACATCATCAATCAGTCACCTAATTTATACCTGTTGAACATTGGTTGAGCATCCCAGGATGTGTTTGCTTGTATGTGACTGTTGAAATTATTGAATCTCTCCTTCCTAGGCTAAGAACAGAGTCTAAGGCTTGGTCTTAACGAGCAAATTTGGTGCTTCAAATTGAGTTAGTGTATTCTTTAGATATGAGTTAAACATGACTTTGTGGGCTGGTCTGGGATCTTAGCCTTTTATTACATTATTTATATGAGAAAAGTTATTTTATATCCAGCTTATAGCTTTCAGAACAATGCCATGTACAAGTTGGAATCTTGTCTATATTTGAAAATATAGTTTAAAATAATGTAACTTGTGAGGTGCCTCACGTATGCGAGGCAAGCGCTCAACCACTGAGCCATAGCCCCAGCCCCCGGGCTAGTTTTTATATGCTCTTTGTCCAAGTTGAGGTGATGAGCTTAAAAATACAAATGTGGCGTTCACAAATACAAAATGAGAATCATTTTGTAATATCATTCTATTTTTTTTTCCCACTTAGCTATAACCTTATTATAAAACAGAAACTTGTGTTGAAGCATTTTGGTGACTGTCTTTGGCATAATATGTTTAAAAGGTTGATGCATAACTTAGAGCCAGACTCTTCACAGGGTAAAATCCTAATTTTTTTAAAAAATATTTTTTAGTTATACATGCACACAACAGCTTTATTTTGTTTGTTTATTTTTATGTGATGCGGAGGATTGAGCCCAGTGCCTCACATGTGTGAGGCAAGCACTCTGCCACTGAGCCACAACCCTAGCCCCAAAATCCAGACTTCTTAGATTGTTCTTTGTAATCAAGGGTCTTTGTAAATAGGATATTTTCCAGAGAATGGATCTTGGAATTTTTGCTTCTCTCAAAGTGGTCTGAAACATGACTGCAGCACATTTCAGAGACATTAAAAAAATGTTTTGGTCTTATATAAAGTCAGATAGAGTACTAGACTGTGAGATTTAAAATCCAATGATTCTAACTTTAAGCTCTAGGTCTGATATGGAGAAGTCCTGTGATCTTAAACAGGTGATTATTCCTGAAAACCTCCTTCTTTTCATCTGTTCTTAGAGATAATAATAGTTCCTCTATCTACAATACTTAATGAATTACTCATTTTTGAGGAGGGAAATAGTTTGATGTAAAAATGAGTGTGGGAAATCTAGTGACAAAATCCTGAGTCTGAGTCCTGCACTGTAGCTGATCTGCTATGTAATTTTAAGTCATTTAACATCATTGAGCCTCTGGTTTCTCTTATGTGACATGGAGAAAACACCTTGTATACTCCAAAGCACTTTGAAAACATTATTCTTCATGATTGTACTGTAGATCTCATTGACAAATCCATAGATATCATTTCATTTTATTTTTTCAGGTGCTTTGGGAAAAAGGACACGATTCCAGGAAAATTATGTGGCACAACTGATTCTAGATGTAAGAAGGGAAGAGGATGTCCTTTCAAATTGTGAGTTCAGTCCATCACCCACTCCTCAGGAACATTTAACCAAGGTAAGTTGGACTATAAGTTATTAAATTCAATTAATATCTAAGTGTAACAGTTCCAATAGGTGAATACCCTCGAAACACTGAATGGGTAGGAAGAGACTTCATTTTGTCCTTTCTAAGAGCCTTGTTTTTTTTGGTATCTGGGATTGAACTCAGGGGCACTTGACCACTGACCCACATCCCCAGCCCTGTTTTGTGTTTTATGTAGAAACAGGGTCTCACTGAGTTGCTAAGTGCCTCGCTATTGCTGAAGCTGCCTTTGAACTCGCAATCCTCCCATCTCAGCCTCCCAAAGTGCTGGGATTACAGGCGTATGCCACTGGGCTGGGCTCTAGAGCCTTTTTAAGGCAGTTGTGAGGACCCTATGTTGGAGCTTTTATTTATTTTTTTTAGCTCTTAAGTAGAGAAAAATGGTATTTTTCTTTTAGAATTCAATAAGCATGAATTAGTAATGCAGTCGGTTATGTATCACTCCCCTGAAAAGATTACAAAAGGTAGACTAAGTAGAGACTACCATAGTTGCTACCATATTGTCTCTTCACTTTTGCCTTCCGTGGATATTTTTGAACATTCAGAGTCTTGAAGTTTTGTTTGCATCTTCTAAATACATAACCCAATTTTCAGAATTCCTTTTCACCAGTTTTATGATTTGTATCTTGTTACTCTGTCATTATTGGGTTGGTTGCTGCCTAGTATATTTTTTGACATGTCTAATGAATTCTTTTCTTGTAGCTTGAATTTATAACTCTTGGTCAGTTGACCTGCTAATAGTCCTCTCTAACTGTTCTCTGGAGGCCTTTAGCGTTTATATTTTCTTACTCTAGAGACCTTACACCTACATTTTTGTTTGTCCTTTGATTTTTATTCTTTTGAAGCTCATATTTTGCTTCTCTCTCTTCCAGAGCCAGTAAGCAAATTTACCTTAAGTACAGTGAACGCTAAAATTCTATTCTGTGCTGATAATAATGCCAAAGAGAGAGGGTAGGGATGAGTGAGAAAAATGGCAGCAGTTGTTAATCTCAGGGAAGGCCTTCGAAGAGCTCATGTATCTCCTGGGCTTGTTCCAAGTACACTGCTTGCTTTTATGCTAATAACTTCAGTGAGGTACAGCTATTGATTCTAAGAATAGAATGAATGAAGAAGGGAGAACTGTGGGAACTCAGGAATCAGATTACACTATTCTACCTGAAAGATGTACCTTGAAAAGATTCTACCTTAAAAAGGTACAGATTTCTACCTTAAAAAGGTTCACGAAAGTGAGTATGTATACTGCTGTTTGTCGATGCTGGTCAGAGAATTGTACTAATACCTGCTTTCATCCTTTATTTCTTCCTTTAATGTATAGGATCTTTGTCAGACCCTCCCCAGAGCTTAGGTTAGCTGTAGTAAGCTTGATTTTTAGCTCATAGAGTAGCATCTGTGAAAGGAGATCTAATTCTTAAATCTAAGCATCTTATTCAGTAATTCCTTATTATAAGTTGGTTTCTTCATTGTGTTCTATTGAAGATCGTCTCCTTTGATGATAAATAGGATATGATGACAATAATAAGGAATGTATAAACTACAGTGTATAATTTATTTAATATTTTCATATTTGAAATAAAATATATTCAGATAATCTTGTTATCTTGTTAATTAGAAGTTAAAGATGGAAAGTATAAGTTGACTGATGTAGGTATGGATTAGATGGAAACATTCTCATGAATGGAAGATAATCATTCATTAAATTAGTTATTTCCTTATGATACTATTTGATTATAAAAACTGTGTATTTAATAACTACTTCAGGGAACAAAAGAAAGCACTATTATACCAAATATAGTGATTGCAAAATACATCCTAATTAGAAATTTACAGTGTGAAAATATGTATCTTAGAATTGGGAATATGAAGTAATTTTAATACCTGAGGAACATAATATTTTCCCTTTGGGTTTTTTAGATTTGTAGTCTGTTACTAATGAAAAATTAACAAAAGACTAAAGCTACTGGATATCAGGGTTCAATAAGCCAGCAGTGATGTGCACCCTACTATACAAATCAAAGACACAACCTCTGTTTTTTAGTAGTTCACCTGTGGGATGGAGAAGAAGGGAGAATGAATTAAAAGTGTGTATTCACTGCAAGTTCAAAGCCAGCCTCAGCGATGGCGAGGTGCTAAGCAACTCAGTGAGACCCTGTTTCTACATAAAACACAAAATAGGGCTGGGGATGTGGCTCAGGGTCAAGTGGCCCAGTTCAATCTCCAGTACCCCCACCAAAAGTGTGTATTCATTTGTCATTCTTTTTTTTTTTTTTTTTTTGGTACTGGGGATGAACTCAGGGGTACTCGACCACTGAGCCACATCCCCAGCCCTATTTTGTGTTTTATGTAGAGACAGGGTCTCACTGAGTTGCTTAGCACCTCACCATTGCTGAGACTGGCTTTGAACTCGCAATTCTCCTGTCTCAGCCTCCCTAAGTACTGGGATTACAGGCTTGAGTCACTGCGCCCGGCTCATAAGTGTGTATTCACAAAAAACTAGAAATACATATATGCTCAGCCACCACAGAAAAGAAATACACATTAAATACTGAATATGTTGTGTCCCACATACTGGTGGTAGATTATGTGCTGATTTCTTGATTTAATATATTGTTTCAAGGATTGAATAGGACTAGAATAGAACAATAGTTAAATATGAGGACATGTAGAACAGGTTAGTTGGTACTATAGCAGATTCATTTTAATTTCAAAAGATCTAATTAGGAACATAGAGACTCTTGAATGAAGATTGAAACTATTTTGATCATTTCTTTGTATCTGGAAATACATAATCCCTGTTGCTAATACTGATATGTCTCAGGTCTTCTGTGATAGAGGCAAAGAAATCTTTGGCTAGGAGGAAAAGACTCTGTTCTTCATAAGAAGGGCCTGGTGAGCCCCTGGGAAGGTTATTATATCATTTCCTCATTTGTTTTTCCCACATTACACTTTGTTAGGGATCAGTTCAGATGTATGAAGGTATTCTTTGAAGGAGTTATTAAACACTGGGTGCAGATAAAGAGTTGATACGATATTGTAAGGATATAAAAAGGTAAGAGTTGTGGGATACTCTAGCACTGCACTGTCTAGTATGGCAGCCATCGGCCACATGTGACAAATGAATATTTGAAGCTTGGCTGGTCCAAACTGAGATGTGCTGTAAAATACATATCAGAGTGCAGACTGTATGAATAAAGAATGTATAGTATCTAATTAATAATTTTATATTGGTACATATTACAAAGTTAATATTTTTATATATATTAATCAGAAAATTTCAAAGTACATGTTACTCTATTTAAAAATTCTGAAAAGCCTCAGGTGAAATGAACGGAACCAGCAGGGTGTGCTATACACCTGCCAGCCTTGCTGCTCTTCAGGGAGGAACTTTTACATTGGGGACTGAGGAGTGGCCTCAAGTTTTTTGTTCCTCCAGATCTGTAGCTGTTGGAGACTGCAATCCTCTTAAAGCCTTGTAGATCAAAGTGAGGCCTACAGCGAGGGTGAGTCTTAGGGTAGACAGGGAAAGTTGCTCCTTTGGCCTGTGATTTGAGCAGATGAAATGCTTACCTTTTCGTCATTTCCAAAGCTTGATTTTTTAGCCATACATAATTTTTAGCCTTCTGAAACTGGGAGTTTCTGTCTGTTTCCCTTGGGCTCCTAAAGTCTTCCTTATTTTAGCTTTACTTATGTTGATATAGAAAAAAATTAAATCAGTATATTGAAATACTTTACATAAAATACACCTATTTTAAATATACAGTTTGGTGAGTTTTGAAGAATAGATAGAATCATGTAATCCTCCCCATAATGAAAATGCAGATCTATTTTCATTACCCCCAAAAGTCCCCTCACACTCTTTTTTGGTGTCAGGGATTGAACTCGGGTACTCACTCGTCCACTGAGCCACATCCCCAGCCCTATTTTGTGTTTTATTTAGAGACAGTGTCTCACTGAGTTGCTTAGCGCCTCGCCCTTGCTGAAGCTGGCTTCAAACTGGCTATTCTCCTGTCTCAGCCTCCCAAAGTGCTGGGATTACAGGTGTGTGCCACCGCATCCAGCTCCCTCACACTCCTTTGTAGTCACTTTCTCTCCCACTGATCCGTTTTTTGTCACAGATCTGCTTTTCTAAATTTTCACATCAATATAATCATGTTGTTGGCTTCTTTCTTTCCTTTTTTTAAATTCTTTAATTCTTTTTTTCCCTCCCATACTGGGGATTGAACCCAAAGGCGTTTTACCACTGAGCTATATAGATGGTCTTGGCAAGTTCCTTAGGGTCTCACCAGATTGCTGATGCTGGCCTCACACTTGGATCCTCCATCCTCAACCTCTGAGTCCTGGGATTACACGTGTGAGCCACTATACCTGACTATGTCTGGCTTTTTTCATTTAGCATAATGTTTTTGAGATTTACCTACATTGTAATAACAATAATTAGCTTCCACTTATTGCTGAGTAGTTTTCATTGTATGGGTAACTGCCTTTATTTTTTCAGCTGTTGGTGGACATTGGAATTGTTTCTAATAGTTATTATGAGTAAAGCTGTTTGGAACATTTGTTTGTAGTTTTCGAAGAAGTTTTTAGTTCTCTTGGGTAAATACTTAGGAATAGAAAGACTGAGTTGTGTGGTAAGTATATTTTTAACTTTGTGAGAGATTACTAAAGTCTTTCCAAAGTAGTTGTCCGGTTTTACATTCTGCCCGTCAGTGCTGGAGAGCACCAGTAGCTCTTCATGCATGGTAGTAGTAGTTGGTGGTGTCAGTCTTGAACATTTGCCATTTTAGTGAGTTAGTTTGTAGTGTTTGTTATCTCATTGTGGTTTTACTGATTCATTTTTTAAAGAATCACTTTTATTGAGGTATATCTTACAGAAAAATTGACTCATTTTAATTGTACACTTCAATATTTGGCAAATAAATGTATACACTTATATTACAGAAAAGATAAATTCCATTGCCCTAAAGAATTCTGCAGTGCACCAATGTAGTCAGTCCCTACCCATTTCTCTAGTCTTGAACAACCATTGTTTTGCTTCTGTGACTACAAGTAGTTTACCTTTTCTAGAATTTCATGTGAACATAATCAGACAGTATGTATCCTTGTGTCTGGCATTGTATGTACCCTTGTATGAGCATGTTTTGGGGATTTATCTATATGGTTGCATGTGTCAGTAGTTCCAATTGCTGAATAAAATTCTGTTGGTTGAATAATTAAAAAATCTATCTCTTGACAGACATTTGGGTTGTTTGCAATTTTGGATGATTACAAATAAAACTACTGTGAACATTTATGTGCACATCTTTGTGTAGATGTATGTTTTCATTTCTCTTAAGTACTTAGCAGAATTGGTGCCTCAAATGGTAAATGTATAAGAAACTGACAAAGTCTTTTCTGTGGTTGTATCATTTTGTATTTCTATCAGCAATGTGTGAAAGTTCTAATTGTTTTGAGGCCTTGCCTACATCAAGTATGATCAGCTTTTTAATTTTAGCCATTCTAATGTTTATGTACTACTAGTTTATTCTGATTTAATTAGTATTTCTTTGCTGGCTACTATAGTCAAGAATTTTGGGTGTGTGTGTGCTTATTGGGCATTTATTTATCATCTTTTATGAAGTGTCTATACAAATTTTTTGCCCATTTTTTAATTGGCTGATTTTTCTTCCTCTTATTGAGTTCCAAGGGTTCTCCCTATTCTGAGTTACAAGTGTCTTTGCAGATACGTGTTTTATCAGTACATTCTTTGAGTCTGTAGCTTGACTTTTCATTTTCTTAATATTGTTTTCAAAAATTGGAAGTTTATAATTTGATGAAGTCTATTTTATAGAGTTTTTCTATAATTATGTTTTTCTTACATGTCTTAATTAAGGACAGACTTTCTAGCCCCAAGACTTTCAAGATTTCTCCTTATGATTTCTTCTAAAAGTTTTTGTTTTAGCTTCTATATTAAGGTTTGTGATCAATTTTGACTTAGTTTTTATGTGGTGCGAGATAAAAATGGAGGACCATTTTTTTTCCAAATGGATGTCCAGTCGTTCTAACATCATTTATTGAAAAGATTTTACCTATTGAATTACCTAGGTATCTATATTGAAAAATCAGCTGACTATATATCCGTGGTTCTAAAATCTCAGACTGCTTTCTCTTTCTATCTTTATGTCAGTACCACAGTGTCTTGGCTCTACAGTAACTCCTGAAATCAAGTACTCTTTTGCAGGTGCTAGGCAAGTGCTTTACCACTGAGCCACATCTCAGCCCTCAACTACTCTAAAGTCTTCAGATTTTATTCTTTTCAAATTATTTTGGCTATTCTAGATCCCTTCCATTTCTATATAAATTTTAGAGTCAGCTTGTCAGTTTGATATTTCTGTCATTAGCATCCTATTATTTATAACATGGGTCATGGCTGATCACACTATATTATTGAGAAATGGAATTAGGGAGTTTATGTTTTAAGTTAGAAATTAGAGCAGAGAGAAATGCCAGATTTTGAATCCTGATGCTGCCACATACTTTGTGACCTTGAATCAGCTTCTTAAAGTCTCTTGATTTTTTGTTTTCTTATCTATGCATGGGAATAGAAATACATATTGCTTATAATTCTTGTGAGAATAAATAAGCAAATGTTTGTAAAATGACCAGCAGAAGGGCTTTTGTATAGTAGGCTTAGTCAAAGATAGCTTCTATTCCCTATTTTCTTTTTTGAGAGGGGGGTCTCACTGCATTACCCAGTCTGGTCTCCAGCAAATGGACTCCAGTGATCCTCCTGCCTCAGCCTCCCTAGTAGCCGGCAATATAGGTGTGCACCACTGAACCCAGCTATTACCTATTATTGTTATTATAATCAGTACATCCTTGAGGTATAGATGATACATCTTCCATTTTACAAGGTAAATTGTTCCCAAATATGTATTTTATAAGAAACAGTCTATTGACCATATGTAGACATTATGTAATTGTAAACAAAAAGGAAAGTTAACTTTATCTCTCCTAGCCATCAGTGACATACCATTCTATTGTGTGAATCAAATTTTACTTTTTGGTCTAAATATTTTCTTTTGTATTCCACCAGAATCTTGAGCTCAATGATGACACTGTTCTGAATGAGATAAAATTAGCAGAGTGTGAGCAGTTTCAGATGCCTGATTTATGTGCTGAAGAGCTTGCTGTTATCCTTGGAGTCTGGTAAGTTGATGACTGGCATGGCTATCTCACATGTTTGTTTTCTTAGGTTTGGGGAAATTTTTGTTCAAGAAAGTCCCAAGAGTTTTGGATGAATAGAGAATTTGGTAAGTGCTTATGAAGACAGGGTATTCTTGGATAGCCAATTAAAGAGTTAGAGTTTAGTGGCTGGGATTGTGGCTCAGTGGTAGAGCGCTTGCCTCACATGCGTGAGGCACTAGGTTTGATCCTCAGCACCACATAAAAATGAATCAATAAAGATATTGTGTCCACCTACAACTAAAAAATATTTTTTTTAAAAAAAGAGAGTTTAGGAATCTCCTATGAGTTGTATACTCATTCCTTTCTTTCCTTCATAAGCAGAATTTGGATAGAATTACTTTTTAGTATTATAGAACCTTATATATAATGGAAATAGTTTTTTAAAAATATTTTGAAATAATTTTAAACTTGGAAAAAGTTTCAAGGGAAGGGCAGTGCAAAGAACTTTTGAGAACAAGTTTCTAATATGATACCCTGTCTCCTTGTCATCTTAGTGTTTTTCCAACAAATATTAGTATTTTTGTACATAGCCACAATACTGCTTTCAAAATCTGAAAGTTAAACCAGGTGCCATGGTGCATGCCTGTAATCTTAGCAACTTGGCAGGAGGATTACAAATTCAAGGCCAACTTCAGCAATTTAGTGAAACCCTGACTCAAAGTAACTGCTAAAATTAAAAATTAAAATTAAAAAGACTGGTGATGTAACTCATAGTGGTAAAGCACCCCTGGATTCAATCCTTGGTACCAAGAGAACAAAACCAAACAAAAACAACTAAAAGTTACTATTTATACTTTCCAGTCATTTAATTTTCACACCTCATTCTGTTTTTGCCTTTTGTCTTGATAATCTCCTTTAGAACAAATGATCTAGTCTAGAACATACATGTTCCTTCTCGTTGTCATGTCTCTTTAGATTTTGTCTGCAATAGTTCCTCATATTTGCTTGACTTTTATGATTTTGATACTTGAAATTTATAAGCCAATTATTTTGACTTTCCCTCAATTTGAGTTTGTCTGATTTTTAAAAATGACTAGAGTCACCTTATACATTATTAGCAGGGATATCAGAGATATAAAGATATAAAATTTTGTTCTTACTGCATCCTAGGAGCTGGAATACAGTTTTCATTTGTCCCACTGCTGGTAATGTTCACTTTGACCATATGATTAAAGTGGTACTTGCAGTGTGGCACAGACCTGTAATCCCAGTGACTTGGGAGGCTGAGGCAGGAGGATTGCAAGTTCAAAGCCAGACTTAGAAATTTAGTGAGGCTCTAAGCAACTTAGTAAAACCTTGTCTCTAAATAAAAAAGACTGGAGATTATTAAATAGGGATGGGGGATAGCTCAATAGTTAAGTGCTCCCCAGTACCAAAAAAGAAAAGAAAAAATAAAGTGGTGCTTTCTAGGCTTCTTCTACATGAAGTTATTCCTTTTCTTTTGGTACCAGGAATTGAACCCAGAGTGCTTACCTACCGAGCCACCTCCCAGCCTTCTTTTATATTGTATTTTGACAGGGTCTCACTAAGTTGCTTAGGGCCTTGCTCAGTTGCTGAGGCTGTCTTTGAACTAGGGATCCTTTTACCTTAGCCTCTCAAGCCACTGGGACTTGCACCACTGTGCCTGGCTGAAGTTACTCTTTATGAAGGGGGAGGTGCTGGTTGTTGAACCCAGGGCCTCGTCACATGCTAGGCAAGCATTCTGCTATTCAACTAGTTGGGTTGGGAGCCCAACTTATCCATTTTTCCTTTGTAATCAATATTTTGTAAGAAGGTGCTTTAGACAATATAAATATCTCATTTACCATTAAGAGATTTGGTAATGTTCAAAGTAGAATATCACAAAAGTACAGTACTGAAACCAGTTATAGGCCATTCAGGAAAGGAGCATTTGAAGGAAATTTGTTTTTTTAACTCTGTATGATTCATCTTTTAGCATTTACCTCCTGGCATTTTCCTTCTATATATTAGCAGTAAGTATGCATTTATGCAAAAGTTAAATTCATTTCTCAGTCCCCTTTTACATGATTAAAAGTGACTG